>JARVJO010030862.1:0-10949 GCA_031762555.1 Cynodonichthys magdalenae | reverse complement strand
CTGTACTGTTCCATCGTGGTGAAGCAAGAGCTGAGCCAGAAGGCGAAGCTCTTGATCGGTCTATGTTCCTTCCCTCATTTATGATCACAAGCTTTAGGTCAAGCTTTAGGTCAAGAGGAGCCAGTTGAGGTGGCTCAGACATCTGGTTAGGATGCCTCCTGGATGCCTCCCTGGTGAGGTGTTCTGGGCACGTCTCACAGGGAGGAGGCCCAGGGAAAGACCCAGGACACGCTGGAGGGACTATGTTTCTCAGCTGGCCTGGGAATGCCTTGGGATTCCTCCAGACGAGCTGGCCCAAGTGGCCGAGGAAAGGGAATTCTGTGTCTCTCTGCTTAGGCTGCTGCCCCCGCGACCCGACCGCGGATAGGCGGAAGAAAATGGACAAATAGACAGACAGAGCAGGGTCAAGTCCAAAGCTGACTGCTACCATCTTCACTTATCCAGTCTCAGAAATTTTACAGCCATTCATGCTAATGAGTTTTTAAAATAAACTTTTTCACCATACTCAGTTTCCCATTACATAATTGAATGCCCCAAGCTGAACTGGAAGTGCTTGAGCTAGCTACTGCTGATAGTTGTGCTTGCAAGTAGCCACAGCATCTATTAGCATCTAGCTAATCATTGTATGTAACTATAACAAGATAGAACTCAATGGCAACAGCTGCTGATGTCACCCATTGCCACCCAGTAGTGACCTACAGTTAGCAGTTTTGTTGGAATCATCATGGGCCTTAATTATTTAAATAATCTCATAAGGTGAACAGACGAGCCAACAAACGGATGGGGGGCTAAAGTGATCTTGTCTACTACTACACAAATGTGTTGAGCAGGTCTCCCTTATGATGAACCCAAAACATGGTTCAGATCGGATCATGTATGTGATTTATAGCCAACCGTGTGCAAAGTGTACAGGGCTAAAATGATCTCACCAAACAAACACACCACTGTATGGATGGTAGGATATGATTTCTAGGGTGTTTATCTTTCATTTGAGCCCTCAGTGAAGTCTCTTTGTTGAAGCATTTAGAAATTACAGTATTTTGAAATATTTGTCCAGTTTAGACATTTGCTGGATACCTGTCCAAGAATGGTGGACATTCTGGATTATAGTATACCTCATATATTCATTTTTAATGCAATTGTTACCAAATTGGAACCAGTACTAATTGGGAATCTATATTTTAGCCCAGTATATGTTTTATTGATGTCAACAAATCAGATTCATAGCTTTACATAGACACTAGGCTTGCTGATTTACTCCAAAGGGTTCAAGAGCAGTACTTAATTTAATTTGGGTATGCTTTTTAAGGAATTTTAGGCCCACAAAGCAGAAGTGGTGGTTCGAGTGATGAAAATACAGACACACACACAGTTGATGCGGCAAGCTAAGCTATAAAAAAACAGGTAAAAACGCCAACCTTTCTGACAATTCTCCTTGCTTTCAAAGTCTGTCGAAGACCTCAGCCTTCCAGCCAACCTTTCAACTGTACTTTCTTGTAATTCCTGAAGTCAAAATTTGTTCTTTTTCTGTTACGGTATTAACACTGACCTTATTAACAGTAAACTCTACTTTGACTGTCCTATCAATTGAGAGAGAGAGAGGCAGATAAACCAAACCTATTCAATATTCATTAAATAGGTTTTGTGGAATAGTTTTGCTATTAATCATCTTCTTAAACATATAAATTGTTTTATAAGTTTTTATATTAAGTCAAATTTATTGTGAAATTTTAATGCCATATATTGTTT
The DNA here is from genome assembly GCA_031762555.1 of Cynodonichthys magdalenae. Classification (NCBI taxonomy): domain Eukaryota; kingdom Metazoa; phylum Chordata; class Actinopteri; order Cyprinodontiformes; family Rivulidae; genus Cynodonichthys; species Cynodonichthys magdalenae. The sequence continues at coordinate 9,200 of JARVJO010030862.1, read as the reverse complement.
GGTAGACATATGATATGAAGGATGCCAGATGTTGTTTTTTACTTTTTCAAATTTGGAGATTGTTCAAGCCTAAATTGTTATTTGTTTGAAGTCATTTGTTTTACTTAGAATAAGGAGCAGACAATATAAGATATTTTCTTCTTTCGACAGACTTTTCATTCAGTGTTTGATGAAATTAATAAATAAATACAAACAATAAATATTTAATAGGTAAGATACAACTTCTAAAATGTGTCCAAAACTTCAGATGAGATAAATTGTTTCATCCATCCATTATTTTTACCTGTTTTTCTTTTCAGGTCACGGGGGGGTGTCATTGTGCCCATGTCCAGTGGTCAATGTGTGAAGGGCTGGTCCATCACAGGGCCCCTTAGAGACAAACGAAACAAACGATCATTCACTCTCTCACTCCCACCTGGGGACAGTTTAATTACCAATTAGCCTAACATTCATGTTTTTGGTCTGTGGGTGGTATCCAGAGAAAATCCACAAAAATAAAACAAAACACTTATTTGTTAGTCTAGAGTATAAGCCACAATTTGATGCATATAACTAAATTCTAAATAGATCGATTGCACCCATGAGAAAAATAATTACATTTTCAACATTTTTACTTAATCTTAAGCTTTTTGTCTAAATAATAGATACTTTCATCAACTACTTCCTTTTTCAGGGGTTGACACTGCTAACAAAATTTCATGAAGAATTTGGCAAATGTTTTTTTTTTGTTTGTTTTTAATTTTCTTTGCTTCCTGATGCAACCTGGTCTCAAACCTGCAGCTTCATGACTACAAGACCAGAGCACTGACCACTAAATCAGCCCCCAAATAAAAATAAACAAGTACAAGTTTACAAGATCCATGATTTGGAGACATATAATGACCTAGAAAATTTGGTATGCACTACTTGTTCAATAATGTTTCAGGAAGTTCAGTGTGTAGATGTGAAGCAGATGGAGGTGGTGCGAAAGCCGAGCAACAGCTGAAACAAACGAGAGACATCTTGCCAGGGAGCTGCTGTCACTTTTCAACACACCAGATCAGGCAAGACAAGGGCAGCCCCACCGGGGGGCCTAACCCGCACTCCTCTTTTGAACCTTTCATTTCTTTGCTTCACAAAGCAGCGAGCTGGTTTCTGTCATGCAGATGGCTGTTTATTTCCATGAAGTATGCTGCTGAAGAAGTTCGGAACTAAACATATGAATATTTGCATAGTTTGTTTCTTTAACCTGAGACTGACCATCAGAATTTCCATGAAGTGTCATATATGTTTGTTTTTGTTGTCACACAGCTTCATTCTCAACTACACAAGTACACAGTACAGTTTGTAAAACAAAAGGGGTGAATCAAAAGTCTTGTATAATTGGAGACAGACAAGGAATGAATGACAAACCAGGACACCTTAATTTGTCCGTCATTGACATTATTTTGTTCGAATTTTACTTTCATGTTTCCACTTGTTGGTTGGATTCTCTCAGTTGAAATGATTGAACATTTTTTAGATGACGTTTGGCTTGCACTAATCTGTTTAAATTTAAAGTGGACTTTTTAAAGGGGCTTTATGCAAAATCCACTTTTTTAGCCATTAAATACAGTTTGTTGTGGACTTGGAGTCTCTAGTAGTGCAGGAAAAAAAATTTAGTCTCTCATGGTTTCAAAGATATCTTAATATTTTGTTTTGGTCATACTTTTCAACCTGTTTAATTTTCTCCATTTTCTATGTTTTCTGAACTGTGACATCAAAATCTTTGCATTAGAGCTGCCAAACTAGGTCTTCACTTAGCAACTACAATTTGGTTGTCTTCACTCTCCCCTGGTTCTGGGTCAGACTCTGGTTCCAACATGTAAGACTGGATGGACAAGTCTTCCATAGTTGACATATTTGAATTACATTGTAAATAAAATGATTATGAGCCGCTATATAGTTTGTAAACAACTCTGTGAAACTAGAATGAGCTGGTCAGAAAGTTGGAGGGGAGCAGGATGTGAAGCACCTCCTATGGATTTAAAGACACAGTCTTAAAACGAGCTGCTTTGAGACACAGGGTGGAAGAGGAGCTTGTAAATCACAAAGAGGAATTCAGACTAAAACATCGCAGTTCCACTTTTTTTATAGACCCATACTGAATAATTTAAATGTAAAAAAAAATTGATTTAAAAGCATGATGTGTCCACTTTAAAGCATTTTCTGAATCATTTGAGGACAGCCAAACCACTGCAAAACCTTTATTTCTCAATTTTTTAATAGTTAATGAATAAATACATAACAAGTAAAGAAATAAATGTTTTTGTTGTTGTTTAATCTTTTGGCATTTATTGTAAAATGTTTGTTTTGTTTGAATGTTAGTCACTGATTGTTTCATGATGATGTGGGTTTAATTAATTAAAGTTCAGCAAATATAGTTGAAAGCTAAAGAAAAATATTTTATTTTTTATTCTGTTGTAAACACCTTCCTAATGCTATTTTTTTTATCCATTATCTATCTTACTGATTAACATGTCCCATTTCATCTTTAGATGCAAAAAGCAAAGCAGTACAGACAAACAAACAGGAAAATACAAGTGTGGTGATGAAACTATTGTATTTCAAAACATTTAAAAAATGCCTAATTTGTAAAAAAAAAAAAGTTACCAGGGAAAACAACAAAATCATTTATAGTCAATGAATCATGTTTTGTTTTTTCACCTACATATATCTCTGGGATTTTAAAGCTGTGCATTATTTGACAATTTATCATAAAGCCAGACAGTGTTGTACAGTTTTTCCTAATCTCAAACTGTCTGGAGAATTCTGCTAGAACAGACAAGTACATTCTTCACTCTGTCACACGTTTTACACCACCTCTTCCCTGACCAGTCGATCCGGTCTCATCCAGGGCCATCTCTGTCATTGTACACTTTATGTAATATGTCCCAGCAGAGCACCTGGGGAACTGGCACTGCTAACACCTGGGACACACATACACAGACAGTTCTGCAGGTCCTGTAGGATAGAATAACACCCTGTGGAGCTGCCTCAATACCACCTGGGTCCCCCCCCCCCCCCTTTTTTTCTCTGCACCATCCCTCTGCAACGTGGACATGTCACTGCCAATCAGGCCCTGCTGTCACTGCACTGGGGTGCGGCGTGTATGTAAGGCAATTGCACTGCCTCACCCCTGCAGTGGACACAGAGAAGCAGAGTGATGGAGGCTGCCACCTAACCGCCTCTAATAGCACCTGACACAGCGTTACACGCAACTACAATCTCTGTGCCGCCCAGCTGAGTTTGGGTTAGGACTGGAGAGGAGAGGCGGGGTGGATGAGGGAGGTTTGGGTGGGGCATATGTGCCTGAGGAAAGAGCAGATCAACTATGAGACCAGTAGATGTCAAGACGGTGCACAGAATTTACAAGAGAGGGCAGTTTTTGTGCTTCACATTGTTTTCTTCAGGAAAAAAATAGCAAAATAAAGAAAAGTGTAATCAACATTGCATTTATAGTGTGTGAAGTTGTTCATTTAGCTTTAATTAAATATACTTGTGTACATTTTACTTTCTTTCTTATTCAATAATGAATACCTCTCGCTCAGTCATATCAGCTGTATCACACTTCAAATGCTTTTTCATAACATAACTAAAGTTTCTGGAATTTTTAACCCCCAAAACCATTTGTCTTGTACACTTCAAACAAGGGTGGGTGCAGTCTTTAAGTAAAGATGACCCATTCCGCCTGTCTTCCTATAACAACTGACACTGTTCATGACCCCTGAGCAGATGTTCCTTGTAATAATCTGCAGTTGAGAGAGGCATGCACGCCAGGTGGAGATCCCGGGTCCACTCTCAACCCCCCCCCCCCCGGTATAAAACAAAAGGAGCTTTAAGGGATCGGCTTTCGGTGATACAAAGATCGGGGTGTAAGAGCCTGCAGAGGGGAGAACTTTTAATACAATTAGAGGCTTTAGAGGGAGGCAGCACGGGATAAGCAGGCAAACAGGGCACTGACTGACTGACTGACTGCCTGGCTGACTTGAACAAACACAAAATCGTTTCAGAAAAGAGGTTTTGAAATGCACTGTAGAGGCAGGTGTCAAGGTAGGAAGAAATAAAGAGATGGAAATGAGAGCGATGTTGGGGGATACGCTATAATATCTGTAAAACTATCTGGATCTGATTTTAGTTTTGGAAGGTGGGAAGGGACAGGAGTAAGTAAGTCAAAGACAGAAGAGAGAGAACGGGGGACTGGAGCCGCCTGAACCAAAGTCCCCTAAGCAAGGGCACAGCTCCTGTTACCGCCTGCTAATGGAGTGGGGCTATTTCAGTAGCATTGATTGACTGCTTTCTTCCTCTGAGTGAGCAACTTTCTCATATCTGGGGGAAAATGGATCATAAGAACCCCGGAAGACCAGAGCAGGCTGGCAGAGAGGAGAGGATGATGTTGGTGGCACAAATACCCCAATGTCTTCTCCCTCATCCTCATTCTACTTTTTTATGTGATTGTCTGGTAGTTTGATGGTGGAGGTGGGGTGGATGGGTTTGAAGGTATAGGGACGCAGATATGAAATTCCTCTTCAGACCTTTAGGGGGTGCAGTCATTCCACCTTGAAACAGATCAACCCCCACCCCCCCATTTCTCTCTGCTTGGACAGAACTGTCAAATGCAAATCCTTCCTGGATGATTGTTTTCATTGTGGGAAGAAGGGGGGTAAGCCTGAGGTAACTTTGACAGATTTCCTGAATAAGAAATGGGACAGGACATGAGAATTTATCTGACAGGTATACACGGCTGATTTGATACCAATGTGGAGGTGGATTAGCAGGTCACAGCCACTTTTGGTACCAAATTAATGATGGGTACTAATTAATTTGACAGGGTGGGATGGATAAGGGCAACATCACGCACTAGTGATGAAAGGATGGCCTCCGCCTCAATTAGTTTCTCTCAACAAAGAGCAGGTAGCTGACACTCATGATTTGGGGGGTGTTTAACAACAAATCAATCCAGCTATTCTTCTTCTTATTTTCTTTTCTTTTGTCCATGGTGTTATTCTTGAAAACAAACAGGATATATTCATATAAAAAACAATGAATAAATCCTTGATGCTCAAATTAAAAAGAAACTAAAATCAAACTATATTGGACTCCACACAAAAATAACACACACTCTAACAATCACTAATGTCTTTAAACATCCTCTAATCTGCTTTCACTAGCTTTCCAAGCCCAAGGCGTGCAGCTAAATATGTGTGTGTTTGTGTGCATGTGGAGAAGAGATCTTTGGTGAACGCTTAATTATCTAATTATATATATTTTATTCTAACTCATCCCTCTGGAGGACTGCACAAAATAGAAGAACAGCTATAACTGGGATGAGAAAATCCCCTCACATCTTTCATCGCTGTAGATACATAATGTGTTATTTAAGTTATAATACGTGTATGTTTTACCCACAGACCCTCACCACCCCCCACAGTCTTTGCAAACTGGTTGACCCCCTGGCAGGTTTAAGAGTAATGTTAAAAATGCGTTTTAATTCAGATTCTACATTTATTTTATATTGGACAAGATGTGCATTTTATTCTATTTAAGATTAATTGTAATAAACATAAAAATAAAAAAAATAAAAATGCTGGAAGTAAAATATGCAAATCAGTCTTTTATTTTTTGTTTTTGTTGTCACCTATAATTTTTTTTGTTTGTTTGAACAAAATATTTCAGTAGAAATTTAAAAAAAAGAGTGATTACATTTGAGTAATATAAAGTAGAGAAGACCAAATCTGAAAAGAAAGCTGTCTGTTGGACAGCATGAAGGAAAAAAAAAAAAAAAAGAAGTGGCTTAGAAGCCATCAAAATATTTTCCCCTGAAGTTGAAATTGTATTTTTATAAGCCCAGACAACCACAACAAATAGCTGTGGTGATTTTGATAAACCAGTTAGCAAGTGTGGATCAAGCCGTTCAGGGTTTCAAAGGTGTGGTTTTGAATTTAGGCCTTTACCCCTTTTAGAAAACTTTTTCCCGTATTTCCCAATTCAATTTTTCTTTTTCACTGTTAAGCATTACAGTTAAAAAAATAAAATAAAAAAACTATATACATTTCAGTGTTGGTGGCTGTAGTTTAAAGAAAAAAAAGGGCCCTTTGAGTATGTGGTGTTCTTACCCTGCACTCGTGAGGGACGTGCTTAATAGGCTTCAACTACTATTGCCTTTGATCAAGTTTAAAGAGGAGCAAAAAGGGCTGTGTAGCTAATGCTGATCCCTGTGGCTTTCTTTACACCCTGTGTACTCTCGCTCGTACAGTCGTGCACACAGACACACATATTCCCCACCTCACAGGAGCTCTCACTCCCACACACATATAACCCCACCAAGCGTAAGGCTACAAATAGCGAGCCAAGGTGACTCTATCGATCTCCAAACAACAGCACAAGAGAGAAACAGGAAGACTGACTGTGAAAGCGTGCTTCCAAACAGACAGTCACTGGGTTAAAGGGTTTTTCATTTCTGTTCATGACAGTTGTTTAATGTAACCTTGTAATAAAACACTTCTTTTATTTAGGCTTGCAAACATCAAAACACACACATATGAAGGGATATATTAAAAACAACCTTAAACATATGATTTCATTAGATTTTTTTGTTGGATTTTTCATATATTTTGTTTGTTTATTGGTAAAACTATATGTCAGAGACTCTGTTATGACCTTTCTGATTGTGTACTTTATCAACTTTATTCACATTTTAATGAGTTTATTGTACAATCAAAATAAAAAAGTACTGTCCACCTTAACTTAATGGCTATTTTGTCAATTTGAGTCGAAATTATACACAACCCACAAAGAAAAATACAAGGCATAATGCTCATCTAGGACTAAATCAATAGTAACCTGCTCTTCCCTGGACATACTTTAGTTTAGGTCAGCACTTGATTCTTTAAACATGTAAATTGATTGTCTGTTGCACATTGAAAATTGCTTTAATGGTCTTCTTTACAAACATGATTTGTATTGATCACATTACATTTTAAGATGCTTTCAAGCACAACCATTTTGTTAATTTTGTTGTAAACTCCAAATAATTGATTTATATATATTTTTTTACATTATTTATTTTTATTTAAAAAAATAACATTACCATAATCTGCTAAGTAAAAAGAAAAAAGAAAAATTGCTGCACAAGAAATTTTGAAGATTTTTGTCAAGTGTATTGTATCCTGATTCTCCCGTGTCATCTGTCGGTCCTTCTAGCAGCTGCCGCGTGCTCTTTGCTGCCAAGTTGTGCGCTTCTCTCTTCTGAATCCCATGTGATGAAAACAGAGGACGAGAGACACCGAGTGAAAGGAAGGGAGAGCGAGTGACAGGGTGAGAGGGAGAGATCGGGGAAAAAGGGAGTCTCCAGGGGAAGTGAATGGTTGGAATGCACGCCGAGGTTCGGTGAATAAGCTACACACTGGGCTGGGGTGGGTGGGTGGGCACTGGAGGTATTGTTGTCGAGGCAGCAGGGGTCACAGTGGCTGTGACTGACACCAAAACAACATTTCATGGCAGACGACACTATTTAAAGGCCGTGGCCAGACCTCCAATCGCCATCCACACCTTGAGCATCAACCATCATTTCTTACTGTGGGTAATCTTTTATATTTGATCACTGGTTTACATTTTTACTTACTATTTTCTCTCCTTGCTTGAAAACAGAGCTAATGTTTAAAACTGAAAACAAAAGTTTGATCATTTCAATTTATACATTTTAGTTTGTTTTAACATAAAAAACGTATGAACTAAAGTTGGAGAGGTTGTTACACTTTTTTATAATAATTTATTTTTAAAAAGCAAACATTAACAATGGGAAGGTATTGTACATCTGTGTTAGATTTAATAGATAGCAGTAAACCTAATTTACCAATAATAATAAAAAAGGATACACCCAATAATAGTAAACAAACTATTGTTTACATTATGTTGCTGCAGCCATGAGACTAATTTACTGTATATGAACAACATATGAAGTTGATTTGGGTTCATTCTGTGCAACAAAAACATTGTTGAGTCTTTCTTTTTATTCCAACTAAAATAAAGAAATGTTCAATCCTTTATAAACAGTTACTATTTTATTTTAATATTATAGGTAAATGCTATTACTTATTTGCATTTTAAAATAACCACATAGTTTAATGTTGAAAAAAAGTATAATGAAAACCGACAGCAAAATAATAGTTTTAAAATAAAATCCGCATGAACTTTAATGATTGAAGTTGTTTTTAAATGGCAACAATCCACTATACTCTCAGTCCAGCTTGAGTAAACTATTAGCTCATCAGTCTGGCTAAAATTCATTTCCAATTCCCCAAACTGATGTTACTCAAATAACTGCCTACAGCAGGAGAGAGAGAGTCATGATTTTTTCACAGAAACTCACTTGAGAAGTTCTGAAACATTTATTTAATTTGTAATAACCTGGTGTTTTTTTTTTTAGTCTTAAAAATACACTTTAATTCTATTAGGAGCTTAGTAAAACAAAACCGATATGATTTTTATTTAAGAAAAATACTCTTTAACAGAGTTATCTAATCTGAAGACAATACAGTGACAACACAACACAGTCCTGTCCGCTCAGTTTCTTCCTTGCTTCCTATCTAGTCATATCAGTTCCCTTTATTAGTGAGCTAGCCAGTTGATGGTATAATTAGACAGCTAACATCTATTTTAGGAGCCTATTGAGCTTTCTAATTAGCAGCAGATTAATGGGCAGCGACGGCTGAGCTCCACAACGCCAACACCAGTGACCCACTGTTGCCTTCAGCTGTGCACCGCCCAGGGGCAAGGAAGAAGGGTGAACCGGGGGTTTTGGTTTGAGACGAAGGGTGTGTGTGTGTGCATGCATGGATTGGGGCAATGGCTGTGAGCATTAGGGGTTGAAGGTGAACATGGTTTGTGATATTGTTGTAATAGTTGGCACTGTGAAAGAAAAGGGTTTCAGGGCAGTCCAGGGTTAGGTCAAGGTTTCATCTAGTTTATGTGTGGGTGTGGGTTTTCTGAGGGAGTGGACCCTCGGGTCCTTTGGACACACTGTGAGGCATTGAAAGTCTCACTCTGGGGGTGCCGAAGCACTAATTCTAATTATCACCAGATTACAGAGATAATGGGAGACCCTGCACAGTAAATTTTGCAGTGTTAAATCAACACTAATAGAGTCAAATTTGACACTGATCCAGAGTGTATTTGGTCCC
>JARVJO010030861.1:0-10952 GCA_031762555.1 Cynodonichthys magdalenae | reverse complement strand
ATTGAGAAAGTTGTATCTGCTGGTTCAGTAACTGTGCTGATGAGTGATGAAGTTGTGTTGTCTGGTTCAGATACTGCGCTGACCATTGAGAAAGTTGTATCGGCTAGTTCAGTAACTGTGCTGATGAGTGATGAGGTTGTGTTGTCTGGTTCAGATACTGCGCTGACTATTGAGAAAGTTGTATCTGCTGGTTCAGATACTGTGCTGATGAGTGATGAAGTTGTGTTGTCTGGTTCAGATACTGCGCTGACCATTGATAAAGTTGTATCGGCTGGTTCAGTAACTGTGCTGATGAGTGATGAAGTTGTGTTTTCTGGTTCAGACACTGTGCTGAGCATTGATAAAGTTGTATCTGCTGGTTCAGATACTGTGCTGATGAGTGAAGAATTTGTGTTGTCTGGTTCTGTTATTGTATCAACCGGGGATGTTTTTTGGTTGTCTGAGGACAAAGTTGTGTCGGCTGACAGTAATGTAGTGTTGACAGCTGACAATGTGGGGTCGACTGGTGAAAATTCATAAAATTGAAAAAAAACCTTGAAGTTAGAGGAGAATTTATTTTTCAGTCCAGCATTTTTATAACATTTTATTTTCTGATTCTGATATTAGCTATTTAATTCCAATTCCACATAATCAGTGTTCCCAGTTCATTTTAAATACTCGAAATAGCGCTACAAAAGTGGCAAAAATGTGATTGTATTTTAACCTATTTGCATATATTTGTATACATATATAGTAAATATATTAATTTATTTATTTTTTATTATATATGTATCATTGTTGGCTGCAGATGCTATGAACTGTAATGATTAGCATTTTGGTATACAATAAGGAAACTGCTCTGAAATATATAATTTTGTTGTTTTTTATTTAATAAAACTGTTAGATTAGTTAATTTAATTAGTTAATTAGGTAATTAGAAAAAAAGTCACTGGTGTAAATTTAACTTGATTTAAAATATACACAAATGTTTATCTTTTTTTGGAGTTTACGTGTTCTTTCAGCAAAGCTTACTACTGTAATAAATACAAAGTTTTTCCTTTATTTTATAATATTGAAAGCCTGAGCTATTTAGTATTTAAGATAAACCCTAAATATTCCATGGTTTGGCCAAATAACTGACTCTGTTTGCTACCTTCAAGTTTGGACCATCTACCATAACTAAAATGTTACTTTTACTGAGACATTTGATATTGCTAGAAGATTTAATAGCATTATATTAATTTACTTCAAAAACTTTAAACTGCTTCTTTGAATTACCTGTTGTGTTATCCTGAGCAAATGTTGCTCCTGTTAGTCCTGTAGAGGGAGGAAGAGAGAGAGAAAGAGAGAGAGAGACAGAGAGAGAGACAGAGAGAGAGACAGAGAGAGAGACAGAGAGAGAGAGAGAGAGAGAGAACAACTATCAGTGGTTACATTGACTTCATCTTATGTCATTGTATTTTGCTACCTCTCACTGCCACAGACACTCACAAACGGTATCATGCACTATTATTATTACCTGCTAACAGGAGAAGAAATATGTAAGATCCCATTATTTGAGTGTCAGCTTCCTGTAACATACATCTCAGGTTAAAAAATATCCAAATATATAAAAAATTACAAAGCAAATATGGAATTTGGCTATTCTAACATAATGTGCACTTCAAATGTATAGTAACAGAGGAGAAATACCATTTTATAGTTAGAAAATACTTGCAAGAAACAAGTGATACCAAAACTTACTCAAATTTACTTATGTCAAATTTTAATGGCAGATTTAACCATCTAAAGTGAATTATTTATTTATTTAAGCAAACACTGACAATTCATTAGATTTATCAACAGAACAGTAGTCTTTCTGATAAAATCAGTCTTGCTGCCAAACCTTTACATTCTTATTCTCATTAACTGATAGCTGATACTCAGAAGTTTTCATTCGGGTACGCCAACTTTCCAGCAGGACAAGTTTGGGAAACTTTTGCCCTGTATGACAAAGCAGACTTACGCCTACAGTTACCATGCAAGATTCCTTCCACTGGTCAAACAACTTTCCATCAAACCAGTAATTTACCCAATCTGTTTCTTTTTTTTCTTCTTTTGCAATTTCAAATCAGTACACATAAAGTAAACATACTGTGGTCAAATTTCTTTTCAAAATAAATTCTTAACACTATTACTCTCACACAACATAGCCTCATAAAATGCACATATTTAAATACTTTACATTATTCGACATTCACAAGGCATAAAAAATATCCTTCAGTTTATATATTAATATGACTTGTTGGATAATTGGATAATTAGTCAAATTACAATGTTTAAACTTCCTAAAGTTTCTGATCCCAGAAAAAAAATTTGCTGCAATACCTTTTTTTATTTAGGATTATCTGTTACCGAAAAACACAGATTATTAAATAAATGAATGAATGATTTAGTTTACAATGCATTTTTTTTCCTCTATTGTACAAATTTTTTCCAAGCAAATCCATTTTGTGCAATTGGATAAATATTGTCAGAATTGTCAGTTGAAACAATCATTGTAATTCTTATGTGATACAATGTAATTGTGTTTTAGTTAATTTGTTAATTATACTTTCTAAACAGCGCTCACAAAGTAGCCACTTCCTGAAAGTTCAAGCATCACACTACTAAAGTTAAAATTATGTTTTGTGTGCATAGTTGTTGCAACTTTTAAAATTAGCTAAAAAACAACAACAAACAAACAAAAATGAAACAATTTTGTCACCATTGCATTGATTTAATTGTGGTGCTTTAAAAAAATAAAATGCACAAAAATGAAAAAAATAGTAAAAATGAACACCACACATTTCAAATTAATACAAATAAGATTTGGTAAATAGATGTAAGAAAAAAACATTAAAAACACCTAAAACAGTATTTTAGTAATTTATTTTTGAAGAACAAAAAGGCAAAATGTTTAACTCCTTAAAAGTATACCACTGATTTTTAAAACTAAATTATTAGAAGCATTACATTTCATGCCTATTTTGTAACATTCGTTTTTTAAAAAGGTGCAAACCAAGAATCACTTGCTTACCTCAGTGCTGTCCAACTGCAGTTTTCCTTCAACAAAGTTAGATAAAAAAAAGCAGCACCTTTACAACTCAAGTCAAAAGATGGTAGTGAGGAATTACCAGTAGATGAGGTTTTTAAGAGAGGCAAAAAACTCTTGCTTTTTTTCCTTCCTTCCTAGCATAACTAGCTGAACTTGTTTTCTATTCTTGTGTTGTGATGCTGCAGACGCTGGATAAGAGAAGGGAGGTGAGGTTTCACATTGACGCAGGTTTTAAAAAGAATGTCAGAGTGGTGAGTAATGTAATCACAATTTAAGTTTAGGTTAAAACAATACCTGTATTTCTACTACTGCAGTAATAAAAAAATGCTACAAACTGTATTATTAATACATAGTTCACTGTTTCATCCTGTCCTACAGTTACAGGGATCTTTGTTGAATATAACGTTTCACATCACTGAACCATCTACTGAACTACTTTTCTTATGCATTTAATTTTTTAAAATCTATTTTAAAACATGTCACGTGTGTGCACACAAACCAAAATACAAACAATTGTATTTCATTGGTGAAAGCAACTCTCAAGCCTAGCAGACCCAAAAATAAGCAGAAACACAAGCCCATTTCAATAATTGTTTGGCAAACACTCTTTTCAAAAGACATATTGAGATTTGGTGAAAACTATGGTCACCTGACTAAGCTAGTAAAAAGAAATACTGCCACATTAAAAAAAAAATCTTGTTAATTTGGAGCATTTTACAATTTACTCTAATCACAAGCCCACTGCTTCATTGGAAACAAATTATGGCATTGTATATCGCAAACTAATTTACTCAGCGCTGACTGGTTGTAAACTGGGAATTAAAATTCAGGTTCAGGTATTATTTTTTTATGTATTTACCAAGTTTTACCAGCTTTTGTGTGTTTAAATGCTTTTACCAAAATCAGATGATGTCCAGAAAAAATATAAATAACATTACAATGTTGGCACTACGTATTTACGCCACTCATTATGCCTTTCCAGTGGGTTTATCATGACAGCAGAGATTCAAAAACACAGCTAATTATAGCTCATTCCTGAAGCATATTTGGAAACCGATGGCACTACATTTTCAGAACACTTTTATTCTTGCCATGACGTTAAAGAGGACAGTCCTTTGAACTTAGCAACAGCAGGTAAACAAATGAACATTTTTGAGGACAAGTGTAGATTTTAGGCCCTGTAGAAAAAGATGTCCTGGAAGGGAATTCATTTTTACAACTTGTTTCTGAGTTTTTTTTATCAAGTTGAATGTATTTTGACATTTGTTCTGGAAAAAACGCCCATGGCATGTTGCCTTTGTGAAGGGCAGCTTTTGTCAAATTCACCTGAATCAGTCATGTAATAACTTTAATAAGATGCAATAGAACAACAAAAGATAAATTAAAATCATAAAAAACAAAAAATATTTATACCATGAAATGTCCTTTTTTATTAGGACAACAAAAAATGTTCAATAGTTGACATTAGACGCATTTTTAAGAAGAAAATCTACAAAACAAAACAAGAGCAAAACACTATTAATTTATCTTCAGATACATATCAATAAGTTTGGTACATCTAATCACTGGAATATTTGATGACAAAACTGCTCCAGCTCCTCTACATTGGATGAACACAGCTTGCATAACGCTTAAACTGAAGTTTAGGCTTTGATTGAACCATTCAACTCATTCTCCTCTAACAACTGAAGTGTTTTAGCTGTGTGTTTAAGGTCATTCACTCTTGAGAGGTTAATCTTTTTCCCTGTCACAAACTTGGGATTTCTGTTTTTCATGCATCTTTTCTTCAACATTGGCCAGTTTTTTTAGTCCCTGCTGATGAAAAACATCTGAACAGCATGATGCTGTCACCACCATGCTTCACAGTAGGAATGGGGTTTTCAGCATGATGAGAGGTGTTAGGCCATGTTGCAATGTTTGATGATCAAAATATTCAATTTTGCTGACCAAACAGCAAGTCCACCTTGCACATGTTTGGAAAAAAAGCCAAATAACCTACACTTCTTTTTAGGCCTTTTTCCTAGTCATGGTCCAACAGCCATACAAACTCCTGTAATTTAATAATAATGCGTCAAACTTGTATAGTGTTTTTTTAAGGACATTCAAAGAGGCCTGGTGATAATCTACAACATACAGGGGGGGAAAATATTTAGTCAGCTACAAATCATTTAAGTTTTCCCACTTAAAAAGATGAGAGAGGCCTGTAATTGACATCATATTAGAGCTCAACTATGAGAGACAAAATGAGAAAACTTATCTAAAAAATCACATTGTTTGATTTTTTTTAAGAATTTATTTGCAAATTATAGTGGAAAATAAGTATTTGGTCAATAACAAAAATTAATCTCAATACTTTGTTATATATTCTTTGTTGGCAATAACAGAGGTCAATCATTTTCTGGTATGTTGGCCCATTCCTCCATGCAGTTTTCCTCTAGAACAGTGATGTTTTGGAGCTGTCACTGGGCAACACAGACTTCCAACTACCTCCAAAGATTTTCTATGTGGTTGAGATCTGGAAACTGGCTAGGCCACTCCACGACATTGAAATGCTTCTTACAAATCCACTCATTCGTTGCCCTGGCAGTGTGTTTGGGATCATTGTCACGCTGAAAGACCCAGCCACGTTTCACCTTCAGTGCCCTGCTGATGGAAGGAGGTTTGCACTCAAAATCTCACGATACATGGCCCCATTCATTCTTTCATGTACATGGATGAGTCGTCCTGGTCCCTTTGCAGAGAAACAGTCCCAAAGCATGATGTTGCCACCCCCATGCTTCACAGTAGGTATGTTGTTCTTTGGATGCAACTCAGCATTCACTCTCCTTTGAACATGATGAGTTGTGTTTCTATCAAACAGTTCTACTTTGGTTTGATCTGACCATATGACATTCTCCCAATACTCTTCTGGAACATCCAAATGCTCTCTAGCAAACCTCAGACAGGCCCGGATATATACTGGCTTAAGTAGGGGGACACATCTGGCACTGCAGAATCTGAGTCCCAGGCGGCGTAGTGTAGCCTTCGTTACGTTAGTCCCAGCCTTCAGCAGGCCATTCACTAGGTCCCCTGTGTGTTTCTGGGATTTTTGCTCACCGTTCTTGTGATCATTTTGACCCCACGGGGTGAGATCTTGCGTGCAGCCCCTGATTGAGGGAGATTATGAGTGGTCTTGTTGGTCTTCCATTTTCTAATTATTGCTCTGAAAGTTGATTTCTTCACACCAAGCTACTTGCCTTTTGCAGATTCAGTCTTCCCAGCCTGGTACTGGTCTACAATTTTGTTTCTGGTGTCCTTACACAGCTCTTTGGTCTACACCATAGTGGAGTTTGGAGTGTGACTGTTTGAGGATGTGAACAGGTGTCTTTTATAATGATAACAAGTTCAAGCAGGTGCCATTACTGCAGGTAATGAATTGAGGACAGAGGAAGTTACAGATTTGTGGGAGACAGAAATATTGCTTGTTTGTTATTGACCAAATACTTATTTTCCACCATAATTTGCAAATAAATTCTTAAAAATATCAGACAATGTGATTTTCTAAATGTTTTCTAATTGTGTCTCTTATATTTGAGGTCTAACTATGATGTCAATTACAGGCTTCTCATCTTTTTATGTGGGAGAACTTGCACAATTGGTGGCTGACTAAATACTTTTTTCCCCACTGTAGCCCTGGGGTAGATTGACAGAATTAGGACTGTCATGCAACAGCGCCACTGTACCCTCTGACCACAACCATAGGCAAGGTGGGTGAAGTGTCTTGCCCAAGGACATGACTAAGAAGGATGGAACATGGGAGCAAACTGACAACCCAGCAGTTGCAGGATGACTCCCCTAACCACTCTGCTACAGCTGCCCATGATTTACTTTAATAACTAAATTTCTAACTAACTGACCTTTTTATTAAGAGTGATTCCTAATGATTCAATAACAGTTTTAGCTGAAAATAGTGGATTTTATTTTATGTGTTTTTTTTTTACCCTGAGGTACTCTGCTACTTGTGTGGAGTCACATGAGTTTAGCATGAAGTCCTACGTCGAGGAGTGAGATGGATTGTTGTTCAGACTGTATGCGGATACACAAAGTAACTTGAATAAAATCATCGGGGAATAAATATGACCAAGTTTTTCATAGATTGCTTTAGTCAACTGAGGTATTTATGTGGTCAAGTACAGCTCTCTTAAATTGCTGACACAATACTGAATAGAGCTGAGGTCTGACTGGATCACTGCAATACTATACTTCCGATATATATATATTTTTTTTTTCTTCAAGTCCTTTTGTTATAGGTAATGTGCTTGGGCTCATTGTGCCATTACCTTTGAACATCACTCATCAAACTCTCTTATATTTGACTCGGAAATATTTGTACATAAAGGAGTTCATGGTCGTCTCACTGTAAGGTGCTTGACTAAAAAAATAAAAAAAATCAACCCTCCCACCTCAGTTGCATTGCTTCAAAGCTTGAACAACTTGTTTCAGCAGTATTCAAAGAAACTATAGAAACCTCACCTGCCATACAGAAAATGTTCATTCAACAATTCAACTCCATGCAGCACTTCTAGGTCTGTACAGTTTATGACGGGACTTTTTTTTTAACCATGCACAAACTTACACACAGTGGATCAAGGACAATGTAGGGTTTAGTGACTTTGCTCATGGAAACTTGAGCCACCTACATTCTGTCAGGCAGATTACTGAAGCCACAAGCAAACTCAAAAGGCCAAAGCAAAAATACATGCAATGGAAACAAAAAAGAGATAAAACACACACAGTTGATTAAAGGTTCCTTTGAAGAGATGCATATTGCCTGCCACCTTTTCATGCCAGAGTTTGAAACAAGTGACCCAAGATATGTCTGTTTAACATGCTGCAGACGAGCCATTATGATCAAGCCTTACTAGTGTTAGTAACCATAAGTGATAACTTTTTTCTATCTGGTAATTTTACTAAAAAAGTGAATCCATTGTGGAATAATCGTGAATCCACATTAGTCAGCTGTAGATGTGCACAGTATTTACACCGGTGGCGTTAAGACACATTTCAGTAAGCTCTAACTTTAAGCTTTTTTCAAAAGGAAAGTTTTCTAATTTCAACACAGAGAACATATCTGTTTTCAAAACTCCATCTGATGAGCCTGTTGTAAAAGGCTCTTTTTGTGGTAACTTTAGAAAATCAGGAACAACAACTTAATCTGCATTATGAAAGCACTTTCCCTGTTGGGAAATTATAAAACTCTGAAATCTTTTAGCCATGACTGAGGCTGGTCATGTTTGTCATGACTGTCATGTTTTTATTGGAGATCCAGGAAGACTATATTAGATTGTCCCGCTGATTTGTTTGAATGAGGATGTTGGAAGAATTTTTTTCTTCAATCCTGGCTGGTTTCATAAGAATGGGGGACTTCCAGTATGAAGGGTGTGGTGCTCCACCTGAGACGACGAGCGGGCTTGACTTCATTATTCTGAAACAAACTTTTGACAAACAGGTTTTTTATCTTCTTTTTTCTTAATTCTTTGAATACCTTTGTATAGGTGGTGAAGACTTAATGGACTGAACAGAATGTACTGATTATAAACAGTGAAGATAAAACTTATTCAGAGCTTTAATTGCCAACAGGCAAACAAAATATTTTATGCAATTTTCCAATTGCTTTTTAATTTATTTATTTATTCATTTCATTAAAAAAAATAAATTCACATAAAACATAAAATACAAATCAAATAAAATGAAAGGCAGCAGAAGAAAAAATCTTATATCTGCACCATTTTTCAAAAAAAATATATTATTAATTTTAAACCATAATAATCCAATAATAGAACAAAACAAAAACTTCAATTCCTCAAGCAGTAATTCATATAAATACACATTATACAACCTTATATCCCTGAATCAAATCCAACCCTTATCATTCTCTTAAACAATTTAAGTGAACCAACCTTTTTATAAATACTATCCAGATTATTCCATATTCTTATTCCTTGGACTGAATTAAACCTGTCCTTCAAGTTTGTTCGAAGTTTAGGTTTTACAAATATCTCAAGTCCCTTAAGATTATAACGTTCCCTCTTAACACAATTTAATTGAATGTTCGAAGGTAATACATTTTTATGAGCCTTATACATAACCTGCAAAATATTGTAGTCAACCAACTTGAAACTTTTTATAATTTCAATTGATGAAATATACTTGATGGGGGATTGTAATGTTTTCTGGTAATAATTCTTACAACTCTTTTCTGTAAAATAAAAATAGGATTAGTAATTGTTTTACATGCATTCCCACAGAACTTAGAGACTTTTGTGACTCCACTTTTAAAATTTCCATTCCGTTTATTTTATATATTTGTTATGTGACAAGCTCTTAATCGATCTTAAATTCTAATTCATGATTTTAGTCCAACAATTATTGAAAAGATAAGCTTCCAACACATTTTGAAAGTGAAAATTTAAACCTTCCCAGTTTTTCTTTTTCTTCAGACTTCAGATAACTACAAACTACAAACATTTAATGGGAATATACTGAACAGACTGAGCACAAAATACTGACAGCAAAAAACAAATAAAATATGTTTGCATTTTTAATCAGTTTATTTTTAAATATAGCTAATTTAAGCCTTTTTCAGTAAATTTGAAGTTACTGCTTTGGTAAAACAAAAGTGATTTAAAGTGAAATTATAAAAAGCTCCTCAAAGTGAAGAGTTGGTGTAGCATTCATACCATTCTCCCTCTCCCACAAGAGACCTAACATAGTAGAACTAATTTAATTATATTAATTTCTTGTTTAGATCAAAAATATCCATGGCCGAACATTACAATATATTTTTTTACTTTAAAAATCACAAACCAATGTCAGACTATTACACAACCATAACTTTCCAACCTGTGAATACTTGCCAATCATTCTTAGCTATGCATCAGAGCATCTACATTGCAGTTGGATGTTTTTTCTCAGCTGCAGGTGTGTTGATAAAATCTCTTCACAAACATGTTCTAAAATTGTCTTTATGTGATCCAACTGGGCTTAGAGTTCATATTGTGAATAACTCTATACTACCACACCAAATTTTAGCACAAAATCTGTAAAACCAACTGAGTTACAACAAGTTTTGTGTCTGCTACGGTTTATAAGCTGTGTATTTGTCTTCAAATTGGGGGGTGGGGGGGGTAACCTTATTATTGAACATATCTATATATTGTTTATATAAAAAACTAAATCACCTAAAAGGTTTATTTGAATATTTAAAACACTGTTCTACACTGTTCTTCTTTTTTTGTCCTTTTTCCATAAGTACTTGTAACCATTCAATTTATTATCCCTATTGTTTTGATAAAGAGATGATGTGTCTTTGAGAGAGGAATTGTGGGGGTTTGTGTGTTGGGATATGTTTCATTCATGATGACTTGTCTCCCATCGACTGTCCTAGAAAAATATTGAATGGCTTCATGATTAATCATCTGACTTACCGTGGTTTGAGTAAATTAGTCTTTAGAAAAATTGAAGCAATTAGTACTTCTGTTATTGTTTGTATTTAGTTGTGCAAGAACAATAGTCTTACATTACAATGTAGCATAGCATCAGTGCATGAATTAATGGGTGGATTCAAAGTGCTTTGGAGTCCGTAGGGACTTGATAAAGTGCTACATAAGTTCAGTCCATTTACCATTACCTTACCACATCTAGCTTAGTCTATTCTTACTTCTTCAGAATACCTCGAAAGGCATTTTATGCCATCTCTACAGAGGAAACACTTTCAGACTAAAGGTTCTTGAAGAAGCATTTTCAGAATGTGAGCATAAAAAAAAATTTAGGCCTGTTTTTTATTTATATATATATATATATATATATATATATATATATATATATTTTTTTTTTTTTATTTATTAAATCCCTGCAG
>JARVJO010030860.1:0-10953 GCA_031762555.1 Cynodonichthys magdalenae | reverse complement strand
ACCAAAGTAAGTTTTTGGTAAGATACTTGTACTTTTACTCAAGTATCACTTTGTGGTACTTTATACAACACTGCCTGTACCTGTCCACTCATCTCAACCTGTGCTCTCCAGGATAGATTATGCTGATTATCTGAAGCTCCGTGCAGATGAAATCCAGCACTTCTTGAAATCAAGTCATCATGATCTTGACCCTGTTTTAGCCTCCTGAGCCTCTGCTCTTCTGCCTGCCCCTGTCTGTTTTTTCCTATGGACTCAGATTTAATGATTCTGACCCTTGCTGGACTTCTGACACCTCTCTGCCTTCCCAGTTTTATACCTGTCCACCGGTGGATGTCACATTAATTTCAGGGCCGTCTCTTCGACCACACTCAATAATCTCCTGTGGGTTTTACCCCTTCACCCCTGCTGACAGGTTGGGTTCCTGAGATCCTGTCCCAAGAGCATAGGGAGCAATTCTTTGCTAAAAAAAAAAGTTCTGTGAATTGCTTCCTTCTGTGTGTCGGCTGGATTTTTAGATCTAAAGAATCCCAATCCTGTACGTTGGTATGTTTTTATGAATACGAGTATTTGAGACCAGTATCTGTATTCTATGTGGACAGGTATTATTAGAAACCCTCAGCTGCTCAGGAGGGGTAAGACACCGACATGACTTTGTGGTGTTTGGGTCCTCTAAATCCCAACCAGAGCTGAACTGAGGCCGTACCTCCCAGCCTTAGATGTTTTGACAGACTCTAGGATGCTCTGGCACCTTCCTGATAACTCTACAGCTTTTATACACTCATAGTACCTTGCAAATCCAAACTATCCACCATCACGGGTCTTCACATGGACTAAATCAGATCTATACTTCTGGGTGCTTAACATATTTATCACTGAGTGTATTTTAAGACTTTTTAAGGTCAAACTTAGATTTTTAAAGACATCCAGCTTTCATTTCTCTATTGCTCCTGTTCCAGACACCACCAGGACCACCAGCTGGAGGCAACCCACAGGTCTGAGATCGGCCAGATGGGAAGAAGAGTGATGGCCCGACTGAAGCAGCTCGAAGTGGCCGACAGAACTTCAGGAGTGGGCAGAATTTGGAAAAAAGGAGAGCAGGGACAGCCCACGCAGCGGTTAGCACACAGCAGTCGACCCACTTGACTTTTTTCTGCTTCAGGAAAATTAAACCTACCGTAGTTAGTTTCTCGCCCACCTGTAAGCTTCCTTTAAGCTCCTCTCCACAGACTCAGAGATGTTCTCCCTCCACCCACCTGATTCAGATCTGTTAAAAGTGCAGCTCTCTTCTAACGAGCTGCATCAACTGTGATATTTTTGTTTTTGTTTTGTTTTTATCATGAAAGCAGAGAAGGTCCATGTTTGTTCTTGTTTGATTGCAATAAAACATGACTGAACCATCAAAAGAATCCACAAAACAAAGAAATTCTCCTTCTTGTAGCTCCGATAGAGTCTTGATCCAAATTTTGTGTTTCGAGAAGCTTCCTGATTATTATCTGCCCATCATTAAATAGAGACATTAAATTCACAATAAATAAATAAATAAAAAAAAAGCAGATGAGGTCAGGATATAATTACCCAAAGAGCTGACAATTTGTGATCACTTGACATCTGTCACCTGTAGAGGGAGCTGCAGCTCTATGGCATGTCCATCCATCTATCCATTCATCCATCCGTTTTCTTTCCCACTTTTTTCCTCTTTGGGTCTCAGGGGAGCTGGTGCCCACCTCCACTAGTGTGAGAGGCGGGGAACACACTGGATGGGGTGGAAACTTCCTCTTTTACGCAGTCAAAAGACCAATTATTTAGACATGTGGCTGAATCCTGGCAGTGACGCTGAAGCTGTTTACAGGTTGAAAAACAAAACATAAGAAGCTGCAACACTGTTTGAGTCTTTTTGTTCTCAACCTCAGAATCATCCTCCTGTTGTTTCGGAACCTGTGAGCACAAGCACCGTCATTCTGCTCTCTGTCACTGCCCAAACGGAGCGGTTCTGCCTCAGCCGGGTGGATTTGTCCAGAGAAAATGGCTTGTTACACCTCCACCAGAGTACAAACCATTAGGCCATTTGTGAGACAGAATCCACCTTTGTTGTTCTGACTCTGGACCCTCACAGCCCCTGGGACAAACCAACCTCAACAATGTTTATCTTCTACCTGCAGTCGTCAACCTCCCTCTCATTTTACACTAAACTATAGACCTGAACACAGTGGACTGAAAAAAAAATATTTATGCTAAGTTTTTAACATTTATGGGAGAAAGCCAAAGCTTTGAAAAAGGTCAGACTATTTGCTTTTGTGAGACTTTAAGAGAGGGAGCATTTTTCTAAACCATTGCATTTCTTGTTACACAGTTATTGACACGTATTTTATTGGCTGTGCATTAGCAGTAGCCGTAGAAACTAGCTAGTTGTACAACTAGCTACCAGGACCACTAATAAATGGCAAAAAAGAGGTTTATATATCCACATGCTGACATTTGACTGATCAAACTTCTGCCCCCAAGACCTGAATGGAAAAAGAGGACAGATGGATGGATGATGGACAGACAAATGTTTGGATGATTGATGGATGGATGCATTGATGGATGGCAGATGAATGGATGATGAATGGATAGATGGATAAATGATAAATAATTGGATGATAAATGATTGGATGATGGATGGATGGATGGTAGATGATTGGATGATAGATGGATGGTTTGATAGATGGATGATAGATGATTGGATGACGGATGCATAGATGGATGGATGGTAGATGATTGGATGATGGATAGATGGATGGGTAGATGATTGGATGATGAATGGATAGATAATAGATAATTGGATGGATTGATGGATGGATGATAGATGATTGGATGATGGATGCATAGATGGATGGATGGTAGATGATTGAATGTCAGATGGATAGATTGATGGATGGATGTCAGATGATTGGATGATAAATGGATAGATGGATAGATGATGGATGAATGATAAATGACTGGATGATGGATGGATGGATGATAGATGATTGGATGATGAATGCATGGATGATAGATAATTGAATAATAGATGGTTGGATGGAAGATAGATGATTGGATGACAAATGCATAGATGGATGGATGGATGGTAGATGATTGGATAATGAATGGATAAATGGATGGATGATGGATGAATGATAAATATTGGATGATGGATAGATGGTAGATGATTGGATGATGAATGCATAGATGGATGGATGGATGGTAGATGATTGGATAATGAATGGATAGATGATGGATGATGGATGAATAGATTGATAGATGATGGATGATTGGATGACAGATCTAAAGATGGATGGATGGATTGATGGATAGATAATTAGATGATGGATAGATGACAATTGGATGATAGATGGATGGATACATTTATTGATGGCTAGATGATGAATAGATTAATTTTTCTGTTTGCTAAGTTTTCTTTGTTATGACGGCCATCTTGAACAGTGCTGACATGAGAATTTATTCAGTTGACAAACAAACCCACCAGTAAAAATATTACTCTCTAATTTCTCTCTTACCCAGAGTACAACACTTGATGCATAAGATGTTTCCAACTCAGAATTATCAATCTTTTAATTCTTTGACTCATTGACTGGTTAGCCTGAATGTTTTCAGTCTAACTGCTCCTATTAGATGAAGCCTCATTTTAAATTGATACAAATGCAGCGAGAATCACATTTTGTTTTGGATTTTATCTCATTATATTCAGCATGAACTTACTGAGTCTGAAAAATGTGAAATATTTTAGGTTTCTTTTGCATACAATGAAACAAAAGTAAATTAATAAATCAGGTGTTTCAAGCTTAAAAAAAGATTTTTTAACTTTAAAGCCTTTGAGATCAGCATCTATTATTCCTTCTGACTCATAATGTAAAGCAGTCTGAACGGCTGTGATTGAACCACACTTTGAAGAAAAGGGGTTTCAAATTCAGCCTTTTCATCGTCCTGATTGGTTTCTCAATGACTCAAATTGCTGCTGTCACTCTCCAGTCTCCAAAAAAAAAAAATAGATTTTGCCTCCTTGGGAATATTAAGAGCCAGAACCTCAGAATAATAATGCCGACTAAGAGCAGATTGTGGGTTCAATGCGGACAATTTAGTCTTTCTCACTTGCGTGTTTATCCCTGTGGTGTGAAAAGCAGTTTTTATTTTCAAAATGCCACGCTCGTCATCACTCTGTAGCTGCTTAATTTAATCCCCCTCAGGCAGAAAATTACAAGCTGAGCAACTTTTTGCGAAGGAATAAAGAAAGAAAATGTAAAAAAAAGTGAAGATGAGTTGACTAATTACTGTCCTTTTAAATGTCACTTATTTTTAATTTCTTCTTGTTCTTTTGGTTTTTGTCCTGAATGGGCATTAATTCTAGTTTTTGCTGGTTTTGAGGTGGTATTACACTCAGTTGTGACTGTTGGAGGCTCAGAATTGCTTGTCTTCCTTGCTTGTCATCAGCAACTTAAAAGTAAAGAAAACATTCTCAGCTTGAAGATTAAACAAAAATGATACAGGGTGGGTCTAAAGTATCAGGGCATTCTTTTTATTTCACAAAGAAAAGGTGAAATGCAGTATCTGAATACCCCAGCCAGTAATAGGTGAGGGGGTCTTTCTTTAAGGTCAAATTTCTTTCAAAAGGAAGGTGGTCATGTGGCATATCAAAGAAGACCAGAATGGTCTCACTGTATTGCTGCAATCAGATAAGCTATATCTCTTGTTTATAAAAAATTGACACAGAACAACTGGGAACGTTGCCGGTGATGCACAGTTTCAATGAGCTGAACACTGACTCACTTGTGTGAACAACAAAAGTATTGAACGTTCTGTGGTAATAACTTCTGAACAAGAGATATAGCAAATGTGATTGCTGCAATCCATTTCTGACACAATTCTGGTTTTTAATATGCTACATGACCACCTTCACATTTGACAATTTTGATTTTTTTTCCAACAAGTCCACATTCAAGATGGTGGTCATGTTATGGACATAGCCTAATGAACCAATTACTGTCTGTGTTATTCAGATATTTGATTTTTACTTTTGGTTTCTGAAATAAAAGCCTGTCCCTATATGTTTGACTCACTCTGTAGAGCTGGACAGTGTTCTACTGTATATTTTGCTTTTGTTCAGTTTGTAGCAATGACATCATAAACAAGAGTCTTCAATACTTAATTATAAGAAAGAAAATACATGATTACAGTTGATGTTGATGTTAACTTCTCTTTCTTCCTTTCTTCTTTCCAGCTGTTACAAGGTAATCTGACCCTTCTCTCCTCATGCTGTATTTGGAATGTTCCCTGCAAGATTTTTGGACCGAGGGATTTTTATTTGTTGGCTCTTGGTAACTCTTTCTTTGTCGGTGAATCTGTTGATGACCTTATTTCTGCACCGGTCTTGAGCTGTTCAGGTTAAGGTTTGCTTTCACTTTTCACAATGTGGAGGATGTAATACTCCAGTTCTCTCTTCCTGGTCTTCACCAAAAGACGTACATTTGTCAGGGATCTCACCCAGAAACACTTTCTGCTCTTGATTTCTTTCAGAGACCTTTCATCTCTTGTTATTAGATCACCTAAATGTTTTAAACTTGAGCCTTTCAGCAAGATGTTACACGCTCGTGTTTAGTTTTTGTGATCATCATGGTTTCTGTTGTCTTTAGGTTGAGGTGATATGAAATATAGAAGTTTAAAACCCAGTTCCTGTTTTCGCTCCAATTAGGGGCTCAAACCACCTGTTATCTGTCCATAAGCTTAGCCACTATGTCAGTTATGAAAGATGTTTGTAGCCAAATTAGACGCCAGCCCTGTTTCTGAAAAAGGAAACAATTAGCTGTAATTATCTTGATGAATGAAGTGCAACACAGCGTCAGGACTGGAGGGACAGAATCATCTGAACAATGACCTTTAGGTGTTGACTCAGTGCACAAATTTTCCTCAATTAATGTACAATTTCTTTGTATTTCTAGAACCTAAAACTGACACATCAAGCGTTTCTTAATAAACTTTCTGAGCCTGATTTGGTAACGGGTCTCTAGACTGTACTGTATCTCCACACATGTAGCTGCTGTTAAAACTCATGCACAAAACAATTCTACAAATCAGTTTCACATTTCTGTAAAGGAGGAATATAAAATAGATCCTAATTGCCCCATAAATAAGATTCAAACCAAGAATCTAAATTTGGAACACTCAACCATTTGGAAAATAGATTAAGGCTGGCTGAAGACCCGTGCTTTCCCTTCCACCTCACAAGAGGTGTGCAGCGTAGCATTAAATAGGCTAAACAGGAGCCACATAAATTCTCCTGACATTCCCATAGACCTAAAAACACAAATCTTTATTTTAGATATGGGTGGAGGAAACAAATGGCAAAAAAATCCTTTCCTGTCAGGATCTTTTGCTTCTGGATTTCGAAAAAAAAGAAAACAGCTGAATGGAAAATTTCTACAAATCCAGCAGCTTTTGGTGCTTTAACACCGGATTCCACAGTTAGAGGATGATTCTTAGTTGCTCTTTCTCTTCAGTTTCTACGTCTAAGCTTTTAATATTCTGTCCCTCGTGGTCAAAGATAAGAAAACATTCAATAACCATCTGCAACTGTTGATCTCGGTCATATGTCTTTATCTAAAAACCATTTCTTGGGAGAAGGATCAGGGAGTTATTTTGAGCTCAGTTCATTTCCTTTTTTCATCTGGAGATTTACGCTGGGGTTTGTGCTCAAATCGTGCCCGCCTGTGGGCACGTGTAGCTTATTAGAGTCCTGACGTCAAATCAGAATATTAAGTAGGTAAACTTTTTTATATAGCACCTTCCGCAGACACAAACATCACAAGTGCTTAACAGAGAGCAAAATAACTAAAAACAATAAAATCAGGTCAAAATATAAGGAAGAACAATAAGAATAGAAAACAACACTTAACTAAAAGCCTGTCTGAATGAATAAAAATGTCCTAAGATGTTTCTTAAAAGAATCAGTGGAATCTAAGCAGCGAAGGGACAGAGGGAGAGCATTCCAGAGCCTCAGGCCACCACCTGAAAATCTTTGTCTCCACGGGTTATATAATGGGTTCTAGGTACCACCAGCAACATTTGATTTGAAGACCTCAAAGTCCTGGATGGACAGAGAGGCTTCAGAAGGTCCAAAATGTACTGGGGGGCCTGACCATGAAGTGCTCTAAAAGTTAAAACCAAAATTTTAAAATGACTCCTCAAATGCAGAGAGGCCAGAACAGGAGTTATATGGGCTCTTCTGTTGGTCTTTGTTAACAACCTCGCTGCAGCGTTCTGCACAGACTGAAGGAGAACCAAGGAGGATTTGTTTAGACATGAGGTAGTGCTCACAGCAGAGCAAAAGGGAAACAGTGGCTGATTTTCAGACCTTTGTGGTAGAGGATGAAGAAGCAGATCTTTTCCACCAATCTTCTCCACGTATCGGCTAATCTCCAATCTCACAAAATTAAGAAACCTACTTTTAAAACCTTAATACATCACTTTGAAGTACTTTATACAATACTACTTAGAGGTAAAACAAAGATAGTTGACAAGATATATCTGTGAAAAAGCTATGAACAATAGCTCAAATCTGACTCCCCAGGAGGAGTTCAAGTATCTAGATGTGTTGTTCCTGAGTGATAATCTGATGGATCCATGGGTCAAGGTCTCATCCTCTGTAATGAGGACGTTGCTTTGGTCGGTTGTGTTGAAGAAAGAGTTAGGTCTGAAAAACAAAGCTCTGGATTTACTGGTCTGTCTATGTTCCAACCCTCACCTGTGGTCATGATGTTCACTGCAACTGGGCCAGTTGTGACATTGACAGATGTTGTCCATGTGAACCAAACCACAACTGGTACAGTTGTGTGCCATCATTGTTAGACCTGGCCCACATCTCGTTGACAAAACACTTGCTATGCCAGCAGTCAGCCAGCTTGACGCCAGATCTGGCCCACACCCATCTATGTGGGTTCATATTCTCACTCTCACCCAGGGACAATTTAAAATGATCAGTTAACCCAACATGCATGGTTTTGGTCTGTGGGAGGAAACCGGTGTCCCTGGAGAAAACCCATGTGTGTTCGGGGAGAGCATGTAAACTCCCCCAGACTGGTAGAGGCAACCTTGTGACCTTCTTGCTAAAAAAGGCAGTAGCTCAACCAGTTGTGTCACCGTGCCACCCCAACTTTACAATACAGAAGTAATTTCAACTAATTAACTGACTCAATGACATCAATTATAATCAAAGTAATTTAATATTTTAGTTAATTGATTCTACACTCCAGTAGTCCAGTACTGGGGACAAGGTTCTGTAATATCCTCAATAAATGTTTTTAATGAGGGTCATTACAGATCTGTAACCTCTGTCATTCTCAGAACAATACCTGCAGCCGAGGTTAATCCTTTGAAACGACCGCAGGGACAACAGAAAGGAGTCATGCTTCCACTGCTTTCAGCTTCGTTGTAAGATAATTAGAAAACACTAAAAGATCTTTCAGAGCTCGTTCAGTTATTACAGCCCACCTTCTGTCGCTGAAGTCGAAGCCGTCCATCGTCTCAGTGTGTGACTCGAATACTCAGTCACGTTCATGAACGATACCCAGGAGAGCACGACCACTTAGGGACTGCTTCAGCGAAGAGCTTGGAGGAGAATAATACTTTTAACACTTCTCAAGAATTGATGTCGGGGAAAACTCTTCTTTGTGGGGAAAACAAGAATCTGAAGAGCATCATCTGCTTGTTTACCACTAATGAGCTTAGTAACCGCAGCACAAATATACTGATAAGCTTTACACGCTCTCAGCTATCTGTCCAATTACTGCAGCCGACACCAGTGGTTGTATACAACATAAGCACACACGTTTTTATTCTTATATTTGATTTTCTGTTTTTGTAGAAGTCCAAGATGAGGACAAGAGAAAACAATTCGCTGCGTGTTTCATCTTTTTCTCAGTTTGAGTCAGCTGGGAAGGAAAAAAACAGATTTGATGAATAACATAAATCTGGTCGCCAATTAGAGAACATCTATTTCAGTCTGTTTATCCTGCTCACTCCTCCAATAATTCACTGTACATAATTAGATAACACAGTACACTCGTGCTACTGCCAAACAGATAGTTTGTAATCTGTGAAATTCTCTGTTAGGCTGATTCAGAGTTTACACCAATGCAGCCAAAACCATCATGTTTTTACAGCTGCTTTTACTCTCATGGAGACGACTTTTATTGGAAGGAAATATTTTTTTTAAAACAGCTGAATTAAAAAAATCAGATCATGGTAGAGTCATAACCCCTTTTCTGATACTATAACATCCATCCTTCCATCTGTCCATCAGTCCATCTATCCATCCATCCATCCATTCATTCATCCATCCATCAGTCCATTCATCTGTCCATCTGTTCATCCATCCATTAGTCCATCCATCCATTCATTCATCCATCCATTAGTCCATCCATCAGTACATCCATTCGTCCATCCATTCGTCCATCCATCCATCTATCCATCCATCCGTACATTTGTTTGTCCATCCATCCATCCAGCAGTCCATTCATCTGTCCATCTGTTCATCCATCCATTAGTCTATCCATCAATCCATTTATTCATTCAACCATCCATCCATTCATCCATCCATCCATCCATCCATCTGTACATCCGTCCGTCCGTCCATCCATCTATTCATTCATTCATCCATCCATTCATCCATCCAACAGTCCATCCATCTGTACATCCATTCATCCATCCATCAATCTGTCCATTTATCCATCCATCCATCCATAAGTACATCAGTCCTTCCACCCACCTCAGCTGGTTCCTCTGGATGTGGAGGAGCAGCGGCTCCTGGAGTCTCTCCTGGAGAACTGAACTTCTTAGCATATCTTTAAAGTAGAGTCCAGCTATCCTGCAGAGAAAATTCATTTGGTCCTCCTGTATCCAAGATCTTGTTATTTCAGTCACTACCCAAAGTGCCTGACCAAAGATGAGGGTACGAATGTAGACTGATCTGTAAGCAGATAGCTTCTCCTTGCTGTTCAGCTCTCTCTTCACCGAAGTGGACTGAGTCCATTCTTCGTTCTTCTCTAACTCATGAGTCCTGAGATACTTAAATTCCTCCACTTGAGGATGAACTTCACCCCAATATAAGAGGACAGTCCACCCTTTTCCAACTGAGGACCATCATCTCAGCTGCTTCTCACTCTGCTGCAGAACAAGATCACAGCATAACGCTAACAAGACCACATCATCTGCAAACAGCAGAGATGGAAACTCCTTCCTCCTCCACAGGCTGCGCAGAGAAAATCTGTTCCAAATAAATTATGCACTGAATCGATGGTGATGACACAGAGACTCTCGTTGACCAGCATAAAATGCTACCTTCTTCTGAGCTGGTGATAATTATGTCTCAGAATAGAATGCAGAAGTCGAGGAGCAACACACTGTTGCCTTCACAAAAACTGTGTAGGTGAGGTAAAAAGAGGCTCAAAAGTTGGACATCAAGCTACTAAAAATAAAAAATACTTTGAGTCTCAGAAGAGTTTGGTTACTGTAGCTTCATCTCACAGCCCACTCTGCACTAATTGTGGAAAAATACAACAAATATTATTAAAAATTAAGCTTTTTTTGTTTAAAGAGGCAATATTATGTGTTTCTCAGGCATATATTTAAATTCTATACCATAAGTAACTATGTCACTTTTAGTCATTATTAAAATGCTGTTTACATGTTTAAATAGAAAATAAACTTCATTTCTCATCATATCTGTTTCTAAACAACTTGAAATTAGTCTCTGTCTCTTTAAGAACCTCCTTCCGCTTCTGTCCCGCCCATTTCAACCTCATCACAGCCACTTCATGCCTTCTCTCTTGCTGTGATGCGGAAGCTCGGCGTAGTTTACTTGGCATCTGAAAATACATTTCCTCAAAGGTATCTTTAATCTGAAAATGACTGGAGGGAGAAGTG
>JARVJO010030859.1:0-10956 GCA_031762555.1 Cynodonichthys magdalenae | reverse complement strand
TCTTCCTGTTAACAGGGAGTTTTTCCTCTCCACTGTTTGCTCAGGATGGGAGACTGTGATGAAGTGATTCAACACAATCTGCTGGCTTTTTCCTCTTCTTTAGATTGTTCTTTTTTCACGTACAGTGCCATGAGACAACGTATGTTGTGACTTGGTGCTATATAAATAAACTGAATTGAATTGAATTTCATGACAATCTGATCGGACAAACATGTTTTTTTAAGACCGCAAATGTGTCGATGTGATGACGGTAGCAAAACATAAACATTTTCTCTCTGATCCTGGATTGATTAATAATAAACATCAACAACCAATGTTAAGAGCAGGCCATTTCCTACTTCTTCTGAAAATTTAATCCAACTATCTCAAGAGATAAAGAAGTTGTGGCCGTTTGTTTTTGTTGCAGAATCATCACAAGTTTTCTCGGTTTACAATGTTAACCATTGGGAAAAATTTTAGCAATTTATTGATGGTGAAAATGTCCATAAATTCCTTGTTAAATTACTAACATAGACGATATTGGTACCAATCTAGTTGTTTCCAGCTCCATCCATTGCGCATGAAAAAAGAGCGATTCATGGACTTTTTTTTTTCTCATACTTACCTTGCAGCTAACCTACTTTTAGTTATCTCTATGCTTCTTTTAGTTTTTAGCTAAACAATTAGAATGGTTACATTTCAACATTGAGTTTCTAACTTACATTTTTTTTTGAGCTTTAGTGTTTTTATCTGTACCAGCTAGCATTTTAGCTACAAACTGCCACTCTGTCAGCTAGCCTTTTGCTACTTTACCACTGAAACTCTTCTATTTGCAAACATTTTTGTTTCTTTTGTCCCAGCAAGAGTTAAAAATAAGACCCAGCTGTATGACACAGCTAAAGTGCTGCTGCTCTCATTGGGCCTCATGAAAGAACATTTTCGTATTCTAATCCTAAATTTCTCTTACTTTTTTCTTACGAACATGCCACGTCGGATTCAACAAACGGTTCTATCTGAAGGAAAAGTGTGTAAATGAGCAGCGTAAACATGATGAATCCCACCTGTTTGTATCCAGGTGCTCGTGCACGAGAAGAGGAGATTAACATAAATACCGCCCCAAAAACACCAAATAAGGCTACGTTTCCAGCCCCACATATGAGGAAGTGTTCATGAAAATGATATCGCAAATAAAAAGAAGAACTTAACGAGTCCGGAGACTGAAGTCCTGCTGTCAGAGATCCAGAAAAGAAAATCTGTCATTTTTAACAGCGTCAGCTGACCTGCTAAAGCCGAAAGATGAAATGATGACCTCTGTGGGAGACACGACATTAACGTTAATGTCGTGTCTCCCGTGGGTTGTATACAGTCACAGAAATAATCTAAATCATATTCATCCCTCTCTAGTCCTGCTCCGGTTTTCCTTCATCTGTGTTAAATAATTTTCTTTCATTCAGAAGCCCAGACTGTAACTCCCCCCCTTCCCCTGCCGTCGCGAGTATCAGACGTGGTTCTGAATAAAGCATTTTCAAATGTCTCCAAAATATATCTGGCACTTTGGAGAAAATATCAGAGCCGATGTGCTGAATAAATGTCAACAAAATAGAATTTGATCATCTATTGAGCTCATTATATACTGAGACAAATTAAACTTCATTTAATGCATAATTTAAGTTGGTTTGTAGTTTGAGATTTTTAAACAATTTATATTGTTAGTCTACAATATAGTTCAATAAAATAATTTTGATAGATCATTTGTTATCCATATTTCCACCAACCTACAGAGAAAACTTCACCCCGTCATTTGAATGATAAGAAATGTTAAGGCAAGAAATAAAAGGGAGTTAAAAATAAAACCACCTTAAATAAGTAAAGTAGCTTTACAAAAAAGTGTCACAAAATACAATTACAAAATAAATAAAACTATTTTTAAATAAATAAATAAATAAGATAAAAACTTTATTTAAAAAAGTATAAATATAATTTTTCTTAAATAAATCCTTAAATAAAAAAATAAATAAATTAAAGACACAGCAAAATATATTTTAATAAATTGATTTTAATTTTTTTGCATGGGGACACTTATTTATTTGGTGGAACATTTATTCATACTTTATTAATTACAGTATTGATGATGATGATATTTTATTGATCCCATGAAGTGAAATTACAGTTTGGAACAAACTTTTTATTTGTATTTAATTTTATTTTGAATGAAATGGCTCTCCATATCTCTGAACTTAGTGACAAGGCAGGCTGCACAAATGGGTTACCTTCATAAACTTGAGCAACCCGTGATTATTCTACACTCTAAATCGACTATACTCTGATAAAAAGTTATAAAATATTTTTAACCCCCCCCCCATTTGTGGTGCCTCCAGATGGCGAACTTAGGGTTCGCCTATATGATTGCCACCATATTAAAACAACTTATCTGAAAAGTGTTGCACTACTCTGATATTCCAGAAACATTGTGACATTCATGTACTGTGATACTATAGTAAAGAGAAATAAATGAAAAGCATTGCATTAAATGTAAAAAAATTAGGTTTTTGCAGTTTAAATAATGCTACATTTCAAGATATATTTGACTTAAAACATGTAAAAGGAAAAAGTTCTGAGTCCAATATTTGATCAGCACATGCACACAAAACACAAAATTAGTTTTTCTGAAAGGAACATGGAACCGAGAACACCGGTTTTAAAACATAATGTGAAGGCAGAAAAAAATTTGAACAGCTCCCTGGGATTTGTCTGACAGAAGTCAGGAGGATGTATTACATAAGTGACACTGTTTAAAATGGAAACTTCTGGAAATTATAGCTTCTGATGGCTCTCGTTTCATTTACCCCTCTTCATTGTCACACATCACTCTATATGGGAAACATGTCAACCATGATCATACAGATTATAAATGTTCACAAATATTCATCAGTTTCACAGGGAGTCAAATGTTTTCACATGAATTGTCAACACCATTTTCAGGTATTTCACCTTTTATGTGTTTTCTCCTTCACAAAATTGTACATGCTCGCTATCGCCCACTCAGAATGAAGCAGCTTGAGGGGAATGGACTGCAGGAACCAGTACTGCGTTCAAATCCAAACACATCTGTTAGTTTTATGGCTGACTCCCATATTTCTGCTGTCATGAAATACAGGTGCGAGGAACTCTTACCAGAATGGTGTGACTAACACTGCCGGGTGTTTCGTCTCCTGCTCGGAGGTACTGCAGGGAGGTTTTTACAAAATAGTCTGGTGTGAAAGTCACAATATTTGTTTTTTGATACCCAGACAATCGAGTGGAGACTCCAAAGGGAAGGACTGCCTGAGAAAACAAAAGGAGAAAACCTTTTGGCAATATTTCAATTTGTAACAAACAAATCTTTTTTTTTTAGGGAGATTTAAAGTTTTTAAGGTAAAGTCTGAGAGCAAGTCCACTACCTGTATGAGAATCCCTTTGTCTTTATATTCTGCATGGAGACCTCGAGAAAATCTTTCCACAAAAATCTACAAAAGCAGAAGCCATTTAAAGAAAGAAAATGAAGAACTGTACAGTATTTCCTGATGTGGAATCGTACCTTTGAAGCCGCATAAAGGGTGTACAGTGGAAATGGAACACAAGCTATTCCAGAGGAAATGTTGACAATCAGCCCCTTTCTCCTACAGACCCAGAATCAAATAATCAACAACTGCAGTTTCTGTTTGTAGCAAGAAACTCAGTGTTCAGCAGCACGTTAGGATGCTGCTGTAAGAAACATCTAATGAAGGAAACGTGTGGGGAACCTGTTCTCCATGCCTGGGAGGACTATTCTGCACATCTGGAGACAAGAAAATTTCAAATAGAAGAATGAACAGAAGATCCTCTACCTGCTCTAAACTTACTGATGATTTAGACCTTTATTGCTAATTAATGAATACTTTTATATTAAAAACAAAGTATAAACAAGATGGTCTGATTAAACATCTGAAAGAATTGAAAAGGCCTGGTTTTCACATATATTCTTACCTTCAGCATAGTTTTCACATTGCAGTTTATCACTTTTGTTATTACCTGGGGGGTGGGGGAGAACAAGCTAAATTACAATACTACACAATACTAAATTTAAAATTTTTCATTGTTTACATCTGTCATTAAAAAATGAGCTTTTGTAAAAACTAACAGCAGCAGTAAATGTCAGTTTTATTTAAAACCAGTTTTGTAAAACTTGTGTACACAAATTTCCATATTTGGAGCTCTAAGATGATTTTCAGTGTCTTGGTTGCCTTATTGTGCATTAAAATGTATTCAGTGGGACAATCTGTAGACTGATGAAATTGACAGCTTGAACCCCACATGTGAGGTGTCTGTATATGGAATCATCTTTTTGGTTCTCTCTCTCTCTCTCTTTTTTTTGATTTACATATCACAATGGGCTGCCTTCATCTCACTAATTTCTCTCTAAGACCAATAAAGTATTTTTGAACTGAATTGAATTTTCAGTAAATCAACTCTATCCATATCATTTCTCCATCAATGTAAGTTGTGCATTCACATCTGCACTTACTGCTGAGGTTCTCACTTGTAGAAGAAAATTAAAATCATGTAAACATGACATTTTTTTTTTGGTTTAAATGTAAATTTAAAATGCTTTTTGTATAAGCTGTTGAAACACTACAGACCGTGTCGAGCTCTTCCATATCAAGAAATTTACAGGGGATGAAAGTGGGCAGCACACCTATGTTGTTGACTGGAGAGGAAAAGGAGGATGATGGTCATTTTAATGATTAATACTTAATGTTCTAAACATTAGTTGGAAACAAAACAAAAAAAAAAACACGTCTAACCCAAAACCCCAACGTTGAGGTCCTGAAGCTGCTCTTCAATTTCTCCATATATGTCATCGTTATTAAAATCAGTCACGATCACTTTCACCTTCTGTCCTGTTTTTTCACCTGCACAGATTCAAAAAGTAACAATTTTATGTATAGACTTGGCACAAAAAGTAAGTAAATCTGTGTTTGGTATTATTTCTTTGTTATAAAAATGTTTCTTAGTAATAAATCTGTTAAAAGCCTGTTAATTTTCCTGGTGTCACATTTGTAAGGAACATGCATTTATGGGATGAGCGCAGTAGAGCTGAGTATGTGGTTGCTTATTTTGCTGTTTTTATTTATTTATTTGGAGCTTTTAGTATACCAATCAGGCGCCCGCTATAAGATTTAATCCCAAGAAGCATTGTTACAACAAATAAACAATCTACCAAAAACAAATGTAAATACTTTTTGTGCTAAGTTTAGATTTTGCATCTTTTACTGGTAGAAAATATGAGATTTACCTATTTCTTCAGCCAGCTGCTCCAGTTTGTCTTTGGTACTGCTCATAATAACAACATTCATTCCTCGCTCAGCCAGCTGATAATATAATGACAGAAAGGTGAGATAAAGCAACAATTAGCATGTGGATTAAATAAAACATGTTCAGCAGAAAACATTCTTCACAGGAGGAGTCCCAGCCTCGTCACACAAACAAACACAATTGGTGCTGTTCAAACAGTCACTTACTGCCACTGCATAAGCTCTCCCTATCCCCTCTGAAGAACCGGTCACCACTGAAACGCAAAGATTAGAGTCACAAATGAAATCATCTCCTGCAGTTTCCATTTCAAACACCGGAAGAGCCGTTACTCTCAGCTGGATGCTTCCTCCTGACTCCTGTCAGACCAGGCCCCGGCACTGTGTTTGTATTTATTTACACTTTAACCCTGTCTGTTCTTACATGGTGTGCTGAAACAGCGTGTTCCCCTGCTCTGATAAAGACGTTGCAGAAGAACAAACAGACACAGCTTGTTTCAGAGTGTTCGCTGCACTCCTGTCTCTCTCTGACCCCACCCATCAGAAACAAAAACCAAAAAAAAGATTAACAGCTATTTATATTTAACGTTTTTTTCAGGATATAAAGTTATTTTCTCTGACCAAACAAACTGAAACCATTTGAATAAAAGTGCCTTATCTTATTTCCCACAAAGCTTGACAATTGTAAAATGTTAAAATTAAACTTCAAATACTTATTTAAATATGTAAGCTACAAGGTGGCACCTGATCTTTTTACCAAACAGATATTCAACATTTGGATCAGATCAGATCTTTAATAATCTCACTGTGAAGAAAAAGGTGCATCAAGAAAACACAACTCCAATGATACTTATGTGCACACTTCAGTGTACATTTCAAGGCTATTGAGTGTGAATAAAAGATGATACAAAAATGAAAAGCTTACATCGTTCATGAGACTCAGACTCAAGAGGCTGAAACCAGTTTTATAAACCAGAAAAACAGTAACTGCTGCTTTTGGATTAATGTTGATATTCTCCTTGATTTGACAACAAAATCTGTTAAGTTTTGAATTAAAAAAAATAAAAAAATGTAAAAATCAGTTGGCCTTTACTAACTTCATCTGTCACTGAATGCCAAATTTTCCGAGTTACGTTCTGTCTGTGTGAATAGTGGTCAACATTGAGAAACTTCTAGAAATACACATGCTTTGCTTTTATTGTTTTTATTTATTTGTCTTTAACACTAATGCATTGCGCAGATTATTAGATTCATAAATCATACATCAAAAGCTTTATTTTCTTTACAAGCACTTGATCTCTATAAGACATCTCCTTTCTCTAACAAAACAACTAAATCACTGGAACACAATTTCTGCTAAATAATATTGTTGTTGTTCTTATTATTATTATTATTAATAATAGTGTGATTTTTGTTGTTTTTTGTTTTTTCAGAATAAAATTTCTGGTTCACATTGATCCCGGCTTCGAGGCGGTTCTGATCTGGCGTCTCGGGGGGGGGAAAGCGGTTCGCCACCAACACTGTTTATGATGGGGATGGTGCACTGCTGACCTCAACTCAGGACGTTGTGGGTTGGTGGGCAGAATACTTCAAAGACCTCCTCAATCCCACCAACATATCTTCCAATGAGGAAGCAGAGCCTGGGGACTCTGGGTCGGACTCTCCAACCTCTGGTGCTGAGGTTGCAGAGATGGTTAAAAAGCTCCTCGGTGGCAGGGCACCGAGGGTGGATGAGATTCACCCAGAGTTCTAACTCTGGATGTTGTAGGGTTGGTTTGGTTGACTTGACTATAATATCGCGAGGACATCTGGGACAGTTCCCCTGGATTGGCAGGCCGGGGTGGTGGTCCCCCTATTTAAAAAGTGGGACCGCAGAATGTGTTCCAACTATAGGAGGATCACACTTGTAAGCCTCTCTGGCAAGGTCTATTCAGGGGTCTTGGAGAGGAGGGTCAGTTGGATAGTTGAATCTCAGATTCAGGAAGAGCAGTGTGGTTTTGGTCCTGGTAGTGGAACACTGGACCAACTCTACACCCTCAGCAGGGTCCTGGAGGGTTCATAGGAGTTCAACCAGTCTACATGTGTTTTGTGGACTTGGAAAAGGCGTTCGGCCGTGTCCCTCGGGGAGTTCTGTGGGGGGCTCTCTGGGAGTATGGGGTGCCAAGCCCTTTGATACGGGCTGTTAGGTCCCTGTATGACCGGTGCCGGAGTTTGGTCCGGATTGCTGGTAGTAAATTGGACTCTTTTCCAGTGAGAGTTGGACTCCGCCAAGGTTGCCCTTTGTCACCAATTCTGTTCATAACTTTTATGGACAGAATTTCTAGGAGCAGCCAAGGTGTCGAGGGGATCCGGTTTGGTGACCTTAGGGTCTCATCTCTGCTTTTTGTGGATGATGTGGTCCTATTGGCTTCATCAGATCGTGATCTCCAGCTCCCACTGGAGTGGGAATGAGGGAATGAGGGAAGAATGGAGCGGGAGATCAATAGGCGAATTGGTGCTGCGTCTGCAGTGATGTGGGCGCTGTACCGGTCCATCGTGGTGAACAGAGAGCTGAGACAGAGGGAGAAGCTCTCAATTTATCAGTCGGTCTACGTTCCAACCCTCATCTATGCTCACAAGCTTTGAGTAGTGACTGAAAGAACGAGATCGCGGACACAAGCAGCTGAAATGATCTCTGACAGCAGGACTTCAGTCTCCAGACTCGTTAAGTTCTTCTTTTTATTTGCGATATTTTCATGAATGAACACTTCCTCATATGTGGGGCTGGAAACGTAGCCTTATATGGTGTTTTGGGGGCTGTATTTATGTTAATCTCCTCTCCTCGTGCACGAGCACCTGAATACGAACAGGTGGGATTCATCATGTTTACGCTGCTCATTTACACACTTTTCCTGAAGATAGAAGCGTTTGTTGAATCCGACGTGGCATGTTCGTAAGAACCGTTCGTACGAACAAAAATAAGAGAAATTTAGGATTAGAATAGGAAAATGTTCTTGCATGAGGCCCATTGATCCTATAAAATTCCCAAGTGATAAAGACTGAGCACCAATACACCACTAGTTATAGCATGTCTTACTGCGCTGAACTCAGGTCTACAGAGACAGATGTTTCTGGAATAAATTAAATACATCATAGCAGTATTTATGATTGTTAGTTCTGATTGGATAGAGACCTGGCCCTTGGACAGGGCAATCATTTGTCTTGTAAACAGGTCAAACTGATCAGCTTTGTGTCTTTTTTTTTAACTTACATGTTTTATCACTTTCAGAGGCTCCAGGTGAGACAGTACAGTGGTTTGTTAAATGTACATTTCTGTCTTCACTCTTGACATCCTAAAAGCATCATCAGTGAACATTATATAAACAGCCCTGAGTTCTTATCACATCAGGAGTAACAGAACTGGAGCTGATGAGCCGACTGGCAGACACTTGACTCTGCACTGAACACCCTGAATCCAGATGCTGGCGTGTTGTAGGTTGACAAATGTGGAGATCAACAGATGGAGTGTGATCATGAACAGATGCTGAATCAGGGACACATATCAGATTTGTTAAATATACAAATAAAACCACTTTATATGCTTCCACATTTAAGTGGACATTACGAAATATGACAGATTTAAGATAATACAAATACGTTTTGAATAACGAGATGACAATGGATCACAAAAGAACAAAACAATTTCACCTTTGGAGCTGGTTGTGGGTTATGTGTCTCACTTTTGTGTAAAACTGTTATGTGACCTCGCTGCTGGCACATTTACTGGAATTAAATTACTCCGATTACAAACAAATCATGGTTCATGTTTAGATTTTTAAGGTTTGTTGTTTGATGGCTTTAGTTTGCTATAAAAAAAATTTAATGTTTTAATATATACTTTTTCAAACACTTTTACAATTTCAGATTTTTTTGTATACATTTTGAATTGCTCTGAGTCAAAAACTAGCTTTAAATCGTGAGAATATTCTGAATTCAGACCATTTTCACAGATTTTGTATTTATGCAAATGTGTAATATACTAAAGAGAACAATGATACAGATAAAAAATGCTTTGATTTAATGTTCTATCAGCTACAAAAGAACCATGTAGAATAAAACTACATTAAACTGTTATGAATGCAAGGCAGGAATAAGCCCAGGCAGGTTCAAATAAAAAATAAAGTATTTAATTTAAAGCAAAAAGGCTGACAGGAAGCTCAAAAAAAAAACCCACACACACCACACTCACTGGCTTGGTAAAACAAGAATACATCCAACAGGCTGTGGGGAAACAGCACAATGAACCAACACACATTGAAGACAGGACACAGAATATAAAGGCAAACTAATTAGTGAAACAAGAAACACCTGGGGAAGAAACATGAGGATCAGGTGTGAGTGGGCGGGGCAGGAGCAATGACAGGCAGGAGGAAGAAACAGAAACCTAGAATAAATCATAAGCACAGACACAGATCATAACATAGCCCCCCCAATAAGGGACAGCTCCGGACGTCCCCAAAATAAAGACATGAGCATGAGAGGGAGGTGGGGGGTACAAACAACGATGACAGGACGGAGGGCTAAAACAATGACAAGGAACAAGAATAAGTAAGAAAAACAAAAACTGACAGGAAACCCCTGGGAGAAAAAAAAAAAAAAAAAAAAAAAAACAGAAAAAGTCACAACGATGGGCACATCTGACAAGTTGCCCCCACTCAGGTGGACGACCATGAATCTCCCCGCCACAGAGGCCAATTTCAGGATGCCGGCCTGGAGGTCCCCCCCAAATCTGCAGAGCCCAAAGGAACCAAGAGGGAGGCGGCGGGAGCAGACGAGGAGCCAAGGGAGGCGGCGGGAGCAGACGAGGAGCCGGCGGAGGTTGAGGGAGCCAGAGTCTCGACGATGGCGACCAAAGGCGACAGATGGGACGAAGAGACGATGGCAGACAACCCGGGCGACATGGAGGCGATGGCAGGAGGTCCGGCTGGAACCAGAGCAGGAGGTCCGGCTGGAACCAGAGCAGGAGGTCCGGCTGGAACCAGAGCAGGAGGTCCGGCAGGAACCAGAGCAGGAGGTCCGGCAGGAACCAGAGCAGGAGGTCCGGCAGGAACCAGAGCAGGAGGACCAGAGTCAAAGGGGTGGGGAGGGTGGGCCCCAGAAACCCCCAGTGTCGCCGGCCCTGAAGAAAAAAAAATCCCCTCAGGCCAGCCAGATCATGCTGCAGGTTCTCGATAAGTCTCAGCAATTTGGCCTTATCAGACTCCAACATAGTTCCTTCAGCTTGGGGTCTAGGTTGACTTGGCTTGGTAAAAACAAACAAAAAATTAACCTGCCTGCTGGGTTTT
Organism: Cynodonichthys magdalenae; assembly: GCA_031762555.1. NCBI lineage: Eukaryota > Metazoa > Chordata > Actinopteri > Cyprinodontiformes > Rivulidae > Cynodonichthys > Cynodonichthys magdalenae. The sequence goes on along the minus strand of JARVJO010030859.1, from coordinate 323 downwards.
TTTTAAGGTTGGTTCATTATGTTATGAATGCAAGGCAGGAATAAGCCCAGGCAGGTTCAAATAAAAAATAAAGTATTTAATTTAAAGCAAAAAGGCTGACAGGAAGCTCAAAAAAAAAACCCACACACACCACACTCACTGGCTTGGTAAAACAAGAATACATCCAACAGGCTGTGGGGAAACAGCACAATGAACCAACACACATTGAAGACAGGACACAGAATATAAAGGCAAACTAATTAGTGAAACAAGAAACACCTGGGGAAGAAACATGAGGATCAGGTGTGAGTGGGCGGGGCAGGAGCAATGACAGGCAGGAGGAA
>JARVJO010030858.1:0-10958 GCA_031762555.1 Cynodonichthys magdalenae | reverse complement strand
AAGCTGTCCAGAGGACCTACTTATTTTTTCCTTTTGAATTTTTTACCTGGATTACTGAGATGCATCAGGACATTAGTCATATGAGTTTGAATGCTGCCAATTGACAAGGACATTGTTTCCATAATATACTTCTTGCATGAGTTGACACACACATAAAGTTTTACAACACAGGTCTATTCCTTGTAAAAAAAAAAAGCAAAAAAATCAGGCCAGGCAGGCCTTAAGCAGGAGTAATATCTGTTGCTCAAGAGCACTTACAGTAAGCCAGATGCTTCCTGGCACAACAGCCTCAGGGACTTTGTCTTCGTGGATTTCATCGACTTATAAGATAGTGGAAAATATATTTGCATCTTGGAGAAGAAAAAGTCAAAAGCAGATAAAAAGGCTGGATAATTTTTTTGAAAATGTACGTTTTGCTTTAAAGGTAAGACGTTTATCTATTGAAATTCAACAGGAGGGAGTTACTGTTTGGCAGCACCAGTAACAGTGTTTGAATATTGTGTCAGCAAAAAACAAAGATTGATCATTTTAATGATTAATTAGATTTGAATTCATATATTTAAGTGTTTTCCTTAACTTCTTGTTGTACATATTTATTGTTTGTGATTTTATGACCAATAATGTTTTTCTGTGCATGTTTGTTTGCACCGTTATCCAAATATGTTATGAATGACCGAACAAACTAATGATATTCATCTCAGCAGTTTTCAAACTCTTCGACAAACAAAATAACAGCTGCAACCAATTGTGACCCCAAATAGGGTTTACATATGCAAACTTTGCTAATAACTCTGTGAAATTGGGTCATAACAATATAAACATATCCAACACAACTATGACACTACTTTTAATAATTTATCATCATTTATTTATTTATTGCTACAGGTATGGTTAGCAATTTATTTACATTTAAATTGGTGCCTGGAAATCAAATCACTTAATGTGTCATGAGGAGAGGGGTCCCAACCTCCAATTTTGGGAAACCCTGATCTGTTAACTTTCAGTCAAATCATTAAACAATCTTAGCTAACATAAAAATTGTTTTGGTCAATTTGAGGGACATTAAGCTAAAATTCAGTGTAGTGGTAGCTGAGAATGATACACAACTTACACTCTGAGTGCTAACCAGTTATTTGAGATCTGCGTTTGAAACCTTGACAATGATCATTGAATATCTGCTTGTTAGCAAAATATCTTGTAACCCAAGAGATTTTATTTCAACTTTCAGAAATTAATTTATAACCATCTACATATGAATAACTTGTAGAACTAATTGAATTTAAGATATATAATCGTCATTATGCTAATTTTTTTTTATCTACCTCAGTGAATTTAAAATCTGGTGTAATAGTAGCTGAGCATTGTCCACAAAACATAATTTGAGTGCAAAACTGCGATTGGAGTCAACTCTGTCAGCACAAAAAAGCTTTAATTCTTTGAATTTTGCAGATTGCGCTAAGGTTTGGCAAGGCAGTAGCTGAGAGTGATTCACATGTAACATACAAGCAGCAGGCAATAATCCAAGGAAGGCATGGTAGGCCTTTAATTCAAACAAAGAATTTGATTTCCATGTGTAAAAAACTTAAATAACCATAAATATGAAACATTAACAGGATAAAACGGCTGTGTTTATTGTGCCACACGCGGAGCCTTTTAATTTTTTTTCTCCTTGTCGAGAAAGGGAACCCATCAGTACCAGGAAACCGCGCAGGCAAAGGTCACGACGATTATTTATTGGCGATCTGCCAAGCGCGAGCACGCCGGGCGTTTGTTCCCTGCGCGCGAGTGTGAAGCGCGTGCGTGTGATTACTGGAAGAAGGTCTGAACAGAGGAGGCGGAGCCTTACGAACATTCGGCACAACCTCCTGTAACCTTCCTCCACACGGACGGAGCACACCGTCCCCCCTCCTTCACAAACACACGGAATCTCTACGGGCAGATGTCTGTCCGCATTCCTCCGCTCTGAAAACAAACACACACTTATTTTTGGATACCTCATTTTCTATTTGTGGGATTTTAATGCCTGAGATAATAATCCATCTAGCACTACTTTCGGGTAGTTTGCGCAGCTTTTTATTTTTCGGCGACGAGCGGCTGCTGCGGCACGGAGTAGAACAGATCCGCGAGGTAAGTTGTGGAAAGACTGCCCAGTCCGTGACTAAAATTACAAAACAAAACGGTTTTAAATCGATACATTGGTGTCTGGGGCTGTTTGTACGCACAATACAAGAAGCCGGATAACGTACCGACTTCCCGACTAGCGGTTCGGTTCTGTCCTCTAGCCGTAGTTAAGCAAACCAGACCGGACACCTTTTCAGTGAAACCCGAGAAAGGCCCCTTGAAGCAAGGAGTTTTTGTTTAAAGCAAAAAAGGGAGGAGGGAGGAAGAAAAAAAAAAAAAAAAGAGTGCGGGGACTCTTTCACAGAGTGACCCCGATTCAGAAATCCCTTGTTGCGGTGCTCCGATCGAAGACAATTGAAAGCAATCAGGATCCAGTTGCTGTCTGGCTTTAAGCTCAGCGTGAGTACGCAGAGCCTTCATTTAAACTAAATATAACCATCCCAGCTGCCCAGATTTTCGCCATGCATTTGTCACAGTCACCATAGCTGCATTTTACGGGGGTAAACTGAGAGCTCCAGTGTGGCAGAGAGTGGTCATTTGTTTATGTCGCTGCAGTGGTTGTTTCAGTGTTGGCATGTCATTCATAATCTGTGCTTTTTTCCCCCTCTTGCAGCTGTGTTTAGGTGCTCTCTCCCAGCCCCTCTCTGGATGCATCAGACCCCCCCTCCCCGGGGCCCTGGACCCGGTGTGTGACCTTGTCTCCCTCGCCCCACTCCTCTTCTGTCTCCTCTCCCTCTGCTCCTCACTCCTCACTGCCTGCCCACGTAGAGGATCCCATTCTGGGCCCCCTGCCCCTCAGCCATCGGGCGGAGGCAGGGGGCCATGGGGCCGTAACGGCCATCAACGGACGCAGGCCCCTCGCCATGAGCAGCGTGGCCCCTCCAGAGGGAAGGGTTCAGGGGACAAACTCCAGCTCGCTTCACTACAAGCCCTTCAGCTCGCATGAGCACTACCAGCAGGTCAGTCAGCTGTAGAGGTCCACATCTTTGGGCACCTCCAATCACACGTTAGACAAAATCCTGAGCACAGAATCTCTCAGTCCTAAAATAAACTAAATGTTTTGCTTTAAACTGCAGCATAAAGTAGCTTTTATTCAAACAAGACTATAAGAACTAATGGAACAAAAGGAATTACGATGCTGAGCACAGTGAAGAGTCTGTGTCAGTGGTTGTCCATGCATCACTTTAGAACTATCTTAGTTGCTGATTGGTTCTGTTGGACAGAATATCTTCTCTGCAGCTTGATTATTATCCCAAGGTTGCACTATCAGGTTGTATCTCACTGGGCTGTGACTGCTGGAGACTAATTAATGACTCAAAAGTGTGAGAAAACAAACAAATCTTCAGTTTAATCAATCAAAACTTTATTTGTATAGCACTTTTTGCCAATGGTAACCAAAGACCTGCACAACAGAATAATAAAAAAATACAATAAACGCTTTCACAGACAGAGAGAAAAAAAAAGTTCAAAAAGTGACTGAATTGTGTGAAAACTGTCTGGACTTTGCATTTGCAGGACATTGTCGGCATTAAATCGATTATAGTTATTTTTAATCGTTTTTATTTCTTTTAGATTATAACCCACACCTTTAGTCAACTGCATGCATTATAGTGTAAATACTCAACCTGACTCTTCTTGCATTATGATAATTGTGGACTCTCTCTACCTGTTTTAGGTGATGTGTGCTGTGAAGAAGCTCCAGGAGAGTGGCTTTTACTGGGGAGCCATTGGGGCTCGGGAGGCAAGCTCCAAGCTGCGCTCTGAACCTCCTGGCGCCTTCCTGGTCCGGGACTCGTCAGACCACCACTACTTCTTCACCTTGTCCGTGCAGACAGCTCAGGGAACAAAGAACGTGCGTATCCACAGCGAAGAAGGTGGCTTCTTCCTGGAGCCAGACCCTCAGAAGTCCCAAGAGCCTCCTCAGTTTGACTGCGTGCTGAAACTCATAGCCCATTACATGGGAAAAGGGATGGATACAGGAAGGACGAGAGATGGGGCGAATAGAGACAATCCAGGAGATGCAAAAAAGAAGGGACGCACTGTTTATCTGATCTACACCGGCAAAGAGAAAATCCCCCTGGAGTTGCGAAAGCCCCTCCTGCGCTCTCTCTCGTCCCTGCAGCACATGTGCAGGAGGACGTTGAACAACGGGGGCCACGGGGCGTTGGGACAAACTGAACAACTCCCAAAGACACTTATAGACTTCATGAAGAAGTACGACGCTCCTATATGACTGACCGGAACTGCAGAGGTTCTACTACACGTACCACACGCCTGGAGGAGCACGCCAGTTCTCAGCGTAAATGAGAGCGTTTGCGCCGTCAGAAACTGACCAGACTGAGACTTAGATGTTAATATAAGGTCATTTTTTTACCCCATAGTGGCTAGAATCGGTCAATTTCAGAGCTTTTTACTCACAGATGGAATCTAAAAGTCCTGGTTTAGGAGTGTGATTTGGGTAACCAACAATTACCTCGTCCATCCTACCTTGGAAAAGCTAATGCAAGTGGCAGATAGAACCAGAGGTCAAACGCTTTCTTATGACTGAGTCGGACGCAGAGCAGTGTCTCGTAGAAGATTAACCTTGTTGATATAAACAGTGTAAGTGAAGGTGTTATCAGTACACCACCAGTGAGGTGGTTGTGTTTAAGAAGAAACACTTTAGCATTTATAACACTGAATCACTGGACAGGGAGAGAGAGGCAGATTACTAATGAGGCTGGGAAATAGCTGCAGAGAAAAAGGCAAAATCTAAATCAGGAGGCCCAGCGTGCAGTATTTGTTTATCTGAGCGTGTGTTGTGGTTGTGCACATATTTCCATCGCTGTTTCCCGCAAATGTTGAGAGGAGTGGGCCGGCCGTGCACGCTAGCTCCACACACTCTCATGCAGGTGCAGGCCCACATGAAGGTTTTGTAACCGTGGGACAAAAAAAAAGTTATTACAAAGCATTTCTCGTTCTCCCGTTTGTTTTGTTTTTCCTGTCCTCCATGATCCTGCCCTCCGTTTGTTGCTTTGTGCCATAGTTTGGCGTGAGACCAATCAAAAACGTTTGACCAGGTAATCTCTTTGGGAATTGGGTGTTTTAATCCCAGAGACCAGGATATAGAGCGAAAAGATAATTGGAGGGAAGTAGTAAGAGGAGCAGGAAATGGGTTTAGGAAAGATAAATTAAAGAGAACGAACGTAACAAAAACTTTGATTTAATTGGCGGATGGACTTCAACAGGTTGCTGCTCCTGTAAACATACCAGCTGATGCGATCAGTCTTAATTCTGTGGCCAATTTATTCCTTGTAACTAAAATGTCCCGGCGTGCCTGAGTCAGCTCTCTCCCTTCTGTTTTTTCTTACATCACTCAAGAGAGGAAAAACGCTGTTATATCAACTATTGTTTCTTTCCCATCAATGCCCCCAGAAAAAGATCATTTTGTCAGTCTGAAGGGAACAAAAGACTTCCCATAAGTGATTCAGTGGGGGGAGGGAAAAAAGAAGCCTTTTGTAAAACAAATTGCAAGACTCGGCTCTGACCCAGATTGTGTTCTACTTGTGTTTTTGCCCCATGCTCTCACCTGTGATCCATATTGGAGCCTTTTTTTTTTCTTCTTTCTTTTTCTAACATCAAGAATCATTTTGTTGAGCTTATCTAGCCATGATGACACACATGTTGTCTTTACTGTCGTTTTGGTCAGAACTGGGTCTTGCTCTCTTATCGACACCAAGTTCTTAACGTGCGCTGCAGCAGCAGCAGACCACATGTTTGTGAATCATTTTGTCTTTTATAAAGACTCTCTTGCAAAAGGCTGGCCACAATGTCTGGCGAAATACAAGCTGTAATACCTGAAATGACAAAAAAAGAGAAAGCATTACATAATAAATGAAAAAAGGAACGTTGCACATATTTATATTTCTAAGATATTTCAAGTAATTTATATTAAAGAGCACTATTTTTACAAAAGCCAATCATGTGCCCTGTGTATTACTTCACTGTTTGTCTCTCTCTGCTTCTCTTCTCTCCCTCTTGAGTCAATATTGACTGGGTAACTTACTGTAATGTGTTATAAAGCGCTCTGTATTTCAGCGATTCCTGGCTTCACAACAAGATTATTTACTCTCAGAAGGGATTTCCTAGTCGGACAAAGCAGTGTTTTATACAGTCGGCGCACCGTGGCAGAAGAGGAGCGGCGCTGGATGTTGCGGGTGAATTCCATAGGCGTCAGGGAGTGTTTAGAAAAGGTGGACGTAACGCGCCATGACAAAGAGATTCCCTGAAACAACAGAGTGGAGTAAACTCCCCATCGCACACCGTCCACGCAACCTTTGACTCGCCAGTTACTGTGCAGAAAGCTCAGTTTGGGTTGGACTTAACTGGAAAAGGAATGCAGCCGGGTTTTATACATCCTGCCTGACGGTTTGCGAGAGGATGGTGTCCTCTGGGAACTGTGTGTGTGTGTGGATGGATGTTTGTGAGGTCAGGAGGATGAAAGCAGCCACGTGGATGAGATTTATGACAGTTTGTGGTTTCAGTGTGAAGCCAGGGCTGAGAGTAAGTGGTTGGTCAAAAGAGTTTGCTGTTGGTAAAATTAAGCAGGAGATGAGGTGAGTTTCTCTGTTTTTTTTTTTACCCCCACCTCTCTCCACACACACACACATACACACACACGGTTCCCATTCCCTGCATACCTTGTGCTCTGTCTGAGGCTGGCTTCCAGGAAAGAGGCACTTTAATTGAGTTGAGTTTTTACGGCTTGCCTGGTGTTAGTGTGCGTATGAGAAGGAGCGAATGAGGTGTCTGTGTGCGATAAAGGATGGAGCACTGATGGGAAAAACTCATCACCTTTCATGCCAGAGATTTAAATTAGGATCATCCTTTTAATAAGAAATGACGGCGTTGTAGCTGTTTGGTCAAACCTTAAACGGAGAAAAAAACAGGATCTAAAATGTGAATAAGTTCTGCGAGCTTAAGGAGGTGATAGTCACAGTTTTTTTTGTTTTGTTAGTTTTTTTTCAGAGCTTACCTCAGTTCAGGTTATTGCCGTCATTCAGTTCCCATTTTGCTTTGACGCCCATGAATGAGACTGTTTGTGTGAGAGGGAAAACAGAGCCAATTTGAGTTAAAAGACAAACAGAACTGCCTTCTTCCCAAAAATCCAACCAGAACAATCCAGTTTTACACACAAACACATTGTCTAAATAAGCTAGCTCAGCTCCCTATGACTCATTTTATGTTCCCCATAGTTGCCTGGTGAGTGGAGCTGGAATATTTTGTCTGTATATCCTCAGCTCCTCTTGTGAATCTCACACGCTCTTGCACAAAGTCTTTCCACTATGATTCATATTTTTTCGGGTTATGACTTGCTGTGTCCAGCTCAACTGTTGTCAACAGCCAAGCACAACAGCCGGCTCTCAAACAAACTCCCAGCTCAATTCTAACTTTTCCTCTTTTTATTTCCAAGAACCAAAACATTCGACACTGACGTTTTTGGGCATCGCCCCTTACAGCTTTAACTGTATGTTTTAAAAGCAGCACAGAGAAAGAACAGATCAAGTAATTTTCTTGCGTGATTTATTGTTTGAATTCTGATTCAATGTTTCCACTCTAATGATCCTGTTTCTCTTTATTCTTTTTTTTTTTTTCGTACTTTTTTGGACGTGTAGTTTTGCTAACTTTCTGCTATTTTAACCAAACAAATGTCAAAATGTTCATGTCATTCAGGACATTTTAATTATGAATTTTGCTTATTTGTAATTAATTTTTTTTTCGAACTACTTCTTTGAAATGTCCTTAAGCATACTTGTATTTTTGTGTTCTAATGCTACTTATAGCTTTTAGCTAATGTCTTGCTACTTATAGCTTTTAGCTAATGTTTTGCTACTTTTATGTGTTGGTTACTTTCATTTTAAGACAGCATTTAGCTACCATTTACTAACATTTTACATTTATAGTTTTTGCTTTTTTAGTTTTAGCTTCTTTCAACCTTTAGCTTGCCTTGCTTACTTAAAGCTAGAATTTTGCTACTTTGAACTTTTAGTTTGATTGTGGCTACTTTTGACTTTTAGCTCGCATTTTTTTACTTTTACTGAACATTTTGCTACATTTAACTTTGTTAGCCTTTTCTTACAGCTTTTAGCTAGTGTTTTTCTTCCTTTTAGCTTTTAGTTAGTTCAGCTTATTTTATCGTTTCAACAACTCAGTTGCAGCTTCTTCAGCGATTTTCCCTGCAGTCATTCAGCATTCACAGCATGCCTTTGCAGAAAATGCAATTTCCCCAGTTAAATTTCTGAACTGCTGCCAAAGTCAGCCACCTTGAAAGGTGGAAAGAATATTAAGAGGTTAAGGAAAATGCCTCCCAACTGGCAACCTCTTGCGGCCTTCCAGGAAGGGCCTCCAGTTTGCTGATTATTCCTTCCAGGAAGGCTCTCTGCTGCCTGATTGGCTCTTATAGGAAATTTTGTTCAGTTGGTCCGTCAGCTCATGTATTGTCACAGCCGCTTCTGATAAATCCGGACCAGCTTCCAGGAAACCAGAGATTTACCCCTCCGGCATTCCATCATTCCTTCACCATCAGAGCACACAGACAGAGGGAATGCGAGGCAACAGAAGGGGGTATAACCGGGACACGGATCGATAAAAACCATATGGGAAGCACACAGACTCAGATATCACATGTGTCCAAACCTGTATAGACTTACGCAGCCCTGACATGTAGTAACCAGCTTGTGGTGACACATGAAAAAACTCACTGAGTCAAACCTTTTTTCACTGACTACTCATCAGACCCTCCTAAAGCACTTAAATGAGTAACCTCGTTTTTACGCAGATTTGGGTTTCCCATAACACCTGGATCACCTGACACTTGGGATTGGCTCATACTGGCAGGAAGGTTAAATAAAATTAAAAGGCTTAGCTTCTTCCATACAGGAATGCATATCACCCGCCACCCTATATGTCAGAGTTTTGAACTAATGTCATCATGAGAAGGGATTATTTGTTTTAATAAAACCACAATCTATTGGAAGATATCGTGTTTACAGTATGTGATCGAAATGGGTCTCAGCTGCTACCACGTGAAATTTTAGCTGAAGTTTTATTTCACTATACATTTTGCTAGCATTCAGCACCATCGTAGCACATTGCAATGAGCTGAAAGGTAAAAGCTGTTTGCACGAAGCAGCTGCGAGACGTGTTATCAGCCCAGAACGATTGTTTTATCTAAAAGTGATTTTAAATTTGTTTTTTCTGTTTCTGTTCACCCTTCACAGCTGCAGAAGCGTAGCAGCAGGAAAGCTCAAATGCCAAATGACTTACAGTAACAAGCGTGGACTCTGACCCAGCCCTCTAACGCTCTCAGGTGTCACAGTGAATCCCCACAGCAGAACTGCTCAGTCTGAGCTGCTGCACAAACCACTATGAGCACATACATGTGGTCAGGAGGGGCTTTTTTTTGGCTCATGAATGCAGAATTTTAAGGTTTTATCAGATAAAAAAATAAACATTTTGTTTTTGTTGTGTAATCTGTATTATAAATGTTGCAAGTGGAGGTTTAGAAATATCCTCTTGGTTACCAGCTCGTAAATCTGAATTCTTGTGACATTTTCTGTGATTGTTCTTGGTTCAGGAATCAGAAACTTTGACTTTGTTGCCATCTGTTGCAGCATAAAGCTGTGGTAATAGTCAAAAGCTTACTGGAAGGAAAAAATGCGTTGAAAAAAAAAAGAGGGGAGGGATGATGTAAAGAAAGAAGAAGCTGGAAAAAATGAAGTAAAGTAAAGAAAGTCCAGAAAAAGGAAGTGAAAAATCAGAAAGAACGTAAACAACAGCAGAGGAATGTGACCAATTTGTCAGCAAAGTGGATATTGTTCAGGTAGTAAAAACATTTTGACCTGATGATGATTGTTTGTGGTTTAATTAATATATGTTACATTTGGTGCCTGCATTAATCTTAAAAATCAGAATCAAAATATTCCATTATACTCCCTTTGACGTGCATTCATTCATCCATTATTGTCGGGCAGCAGCTAGATCAGGGAGGTCCTGATCCAACCCCCCACCCCCACAAAAAAAAAAAAAATTAGTTTCTCCAGCGTGTCCAGTTTGATCAAACATCTCCATCTTCATCTGCTTATCCATAGTCGTGTCACCGAGGCAACGCGTCCAGGAGAGAAACCCAGACATCCCTTTCCACAGCGACACTTTCCACTTCATCCTGGGGGAACCTGAGACATTCAGTCCAGAGGGGATACATAATGAGCAGCACGATGGATCAGTGGTTAACACCGTCCCGGGTTTCATCCCTGGTTCGAACACGGGGTCTATTTGTGCAGAGTTTGTATGTTCTTCTTATGTTTGCGTGGGTTTTCTCTGGGTTCTAGACCAAAACCATGCATGTTGGGTTGCCTTGACACCCTGAATGAGGTGATTAGAGTACCCAAATGTTGAACGTTGTACTCAAGTAAGAGTAGCACAACTTCAACATATTTTCACCCAAGTAAAAGTAAAACTCAGCCCTTCAAGAAATTACTCAAGTAAGAGTAAAAAAGTATTTTATAAAGAGGGTACTTGAGGACTGAGCAACTGATCAAAACATCTGAGTTAATATTCTCAAATGATGACACTGACAAAAAAGTTATGAGCAAATTCTGGTGTTTTTAAAGATTAAAATAAAGACAATTAATATAAATAAAAAACATAATTACATAATTGCAAAATAAATTCCAGCAGAGGAAACACTCATCCAAGTTAAAATGTTCTTATGAAACATATGAAACTCTCTCTCTCTCTCTCCCTCCCTCCCTCCCTCCCTCCCTCTCTCTCTCTCTCTCTCTCTCTCTCTCTCTCTC
>JARVJO010030857.1:0-10958 GCA_031762555.1 Cynodonichthys magdalenae | reverse complement strand
TGCAACACTTAGATGGTTTGAACTCATATGACTGGGGAATATTATTCAAATTATTGTGCTAAGGTTAATGGTTTGTTGTAATGTCTCTGGGAGGAATAAAAATTGAATTTCTGGGGCTGGGAAATGTTTAAAAATATCCTGATGTGATAAATACATAAAATTTCCTTATGGTTTTATTTGACACATTTTATATAAGTCTAATGAGAGGGATTAAAGAAAATTTTGTAATTGATTACCTGAATGTTTGATGCAGTTTTAAATTTTACACTTTCTGTTCATTGCACCAGTAAGTTTAAAACAGTTGGTCGATGTGTTATCAGTGTGTTCTTTCTTTCAGTATAAACAAAAGTTAGTTACGTTCTACGTGTGACGTAAAAGGTACCACCTTCAGCGATGTAACCAGGAAGAGACTGAAGAGGTTATAATGTTGAAGTTTAAAGAGTTTTGCAGAGTCTCTGTTCAGATCCAGTCTGGATAGACTGGACTGCTTTGTTTGCGTTTAGCCCAAGGTCACTGATGCCTGTGCTGTGGTGTGTACTACTGAAACTGGAGTCAGAGACAAGAATAAAGTTTTTGAGAGTAAATCCAGTGGATTCCTGCATTTATTCGGACATACCATTTTGAACATCGCATTTTTTTATTCTACAGTACCAAGCACCAATATCAGGATCAGTTAGAATGAATCAATCAAGGTTTTGTTAAACCTTCTTTATGTTAGACCTATAAATCACATCTGTTTCTAATGTTTTAACAAAAAACTTCACATTTAACAAAACCCAATAAACTTTACTGCAGTCAGTCATCACCTTCACCACTGAACAAACGAACACTGCAGGGTGCAAAGCAGGATTTCTTTTGCTACTTTTTCAATTTATGTCATATAATTAAAGTTTTGGTTTTGAAACATTTTTATTGAACTCTGATGGTGTGTATTTTCTGTCTGTCTGTTTAAAACTTGGTCTAATGTTTTTGTCATAATGTGTCTGTACTTTAAATGATTGAATGAAAAGACAGAATCTGCAGTCAGTCTGGATGCCTTTAACCCTTGGGGCACCTTTAAAATCACAGAATACTTTATTACCTTAAGGCCGAAACAGTACCTTTAAGAAAAGTCTAATATGTCAAGTATAAACATTAATTTTTTTTAATAAAAGAACAATCCTCACCGTGTTTTTTTCCTCCATCTCTGCCTTTGAGCTTTCCTCCTCTCTCTGCAAATCTTCTGACTGTGGCTTGGTCCATCTGTCCGCAGCTGCAGCTCGACTGTTCATGGCCTCCTTGTTTTGTCTCAAAAACACTAAAACTGATTATTTTACACCCTAAATATAAAATAAAGTTACACAAATATAACATTTTACTACATTTTTGAAATTCTTTAAACCGACTTGATATTGAGAATCAAAAACAGCAAATAAGCAGAATGTACATGTTTGGTCCATAAAGGCGCTTTGAAGGTTAATATTTAGAAATATTTCAGTTTTTCATCTGCATGCTTGCCGAAGCTCTCAATTCTGTCTTCTTCTCATTTCCTCCTGACTGAATTATATCTTTAACAATGGTGCACACTAGTGTTAGCTTATTAAACAGACCAGTAAAAGCACAAAAGGGTTAGAAATAATTAAAAATATTTACAAAATGTGTAACTGTGTAGTTCTTCCAATAGAGGGTAGTAAAAACACACAGCCAGCAGCACTTTATCATTTAAGTAAGACATCACAATTAAGCTGATAAGGGGGTATTATAACAATACCTGAATTTTGAAGATTCTAGGGTTAAAAAAACAGTCCCTGCAATTCAGTTTTTTTGTAAGAATTTAAAACAATGTCAATCTTCTGAGTCCAAACAGAAACTATCATTTTGTTTAAACCACACTCTGTGGTCGTGTCTCAATTCATGTGCTGGATCTTCATGAGTACGTGGCTCTGGGACGTGTTTTTGCAGGCTTTTCACAGGAAGAATAACTTCACCAAAAACATTACATAAATAGAGAAATAAAAACGTAAACCATTTGGGTTTAGCCCTCAGTAGCAGTACTTTTAGTTGCATTTTATTTAACATCTATTTGCAGCAAGAGAAAGAAGGATTTTTCTTGGACATTCCCTGGTGGTATAAAAATTAAAAGTTTCAAGTGGTTGTGTTGTTAATACTTTTGTCATTTGAAAATACTTGTTTTTAAATATTTTTGTCAGACATAAAACGAGCTGGACGAAATAAACATGCACCTATGGGTCTCTTATTTCCTAAAATATTGCCTTTAAGTTAATTTTGTTGTTTTGTAATATAACGCTAATATATCACGGTTGCTAGGCGACAGGAGGCTAGACCATCCAAATTCACAAACACTTTTTTTCCAGTCTTTGCAGTCTACCAAGAACCCGGCCCACCTCGACTGGGCAGGCCAGGTCCGCCGGCGGACCCAGCCTCTGAATTTGGACAAAGCCATAAATAAATGCAAGCGAGATGAAAATTCTAGAACAAATTGTGGACATTGGATTATTTGGAGTCACCTTTGATATTTTCGTGTGTGTTAAAGAGGTTAATTAGTCTGACTTCTAAAATCTACAAAAAAAGGTTCCTTTTTTACATTTGCTATAATGGAGGTCAAATTTCATCAAGTACAGCATGAACTAATCAGACAAATACACTACTTTCCAGTGTGCAATATTAAATAATGGCAGTGTAAACAGCACAATGATCAGACAAACACTTCTTCTTCTTCTTGTGTTTTTTTGCGGTTGGCAGACCAACTGAAGGTGCATTAGCGCCACCTACTGAACTGGAGTGTGGACAGGAGATATACAGAAAAAAAAAATAATAAAAAAATAAAAAATAAAATAAATAATAATAATCAAAATATTTATACTAACTCAACTCAATGATTCAACTAAATTCTCTCTATTAAATTTGTATTTTCCAAAAAAGTTTTTATTTGATCTTTTACTTTGCTGACATCACTACTAAATATATCACTAATTGTAAATTTAATATTCATTTTATCTAATTCTTCTTTAAAATTCCTTCTTTCTGATTCATAACCAGAGCATTCCATAAACCCATGATGGACAGTTTCAGAGAGATTACACTTATTACAAAGACCTGTTGCATGTTTTCCAATAATTTTAAGAGATTTATATAAGCCTGTATGTCCTATTCTGATACGAGTAATTATTGATTCTAGCTTCCTGTTTCTTCCTATTTTTCTTCCATACCTTTTTCTGAATATTATACATATGCCTATCTGTATCATTTATGTCCCAGTTTTCTTGCCAGATTTTCTTAACATATTTATTTATAATTACTTTACATTTGTCTTTACTTAATGGAATTTTATAATTAACACTTTTATATTTTAATGTCTGTTTTGCTAAAATGTCTACTTCCTCAATACCTGTTACCCCCACATGCGCTGGAACCCACACAAAATCCACAGAAATTTCCCTTAAATCAAGTTTATAAAGAATATGGTAAATATTGTTAATAATATCTTTCTTTTTAGAATTACTAGATTTAATGCTTAATAAAGCAGCCATACTGTCAGAAGCAATTACATATTTTTGACCATTATGTTTTTCAATCCACTCTAAACTCATGACTATTGCCAGTTATTCTACGGTATAGACTGATAGATTATCTGTTGTTCGTTTCTTGAATCCTACATTTATATTTGGAATATAGACCGCTGCTCCTGTACGCCCTGATTCTGGATCCATCTGTAACTATCAGACAAACACTTAGGACAGTACACAGAATATAAAGGTAAACTAATGAGACAATGAGGAACACCTGGTGGAGACAAAAGAGGAAACAGGTGAGCGTGGGCGGGGCTGGAGGAATGACAGACAGCACGGCAGAGACACACAGAAACACTAGAAAACTTAAAAAAAAATAAACACAGACCATAATATTATCTGCCTTCCACTGATGAGGGCTTCTTATATTCTCAGGATTAATCTTAAATCAGGGTTGACTTGACTCAGAGTTGATTTACCTAATTAATATCACCTGTTCTGAAACCAAAAACCCTGAATATCACAGAGCTGTGTAAGTCTTACCAGAGTATCTGCTTTTTACTCAGAACTTGTTGACCCTGATTTCTGAAACAGGACCTGGATGTTGAGTCCATCGACTGAAATTATTTTTTATGATGAAGAAACGTCACAAAAATAAATAAAAACTACAAAAATAGGAGTCCTGTAAACTATGGTTGTTTGGAGCACATGCTGCGTTCAAAGACTTAAAACAAACTTGTAAAACAGAAACATGTTATCATCAACCAATACTTATTTGATTGTAGAAATTACACCAGAAATATTTTCAGTCAACGTTTTATGGCTTTAAAATGTAATTTTGTTTGAAGAAGAAATTATTTTACAAATGACGTGTATTTTATAAGAATATGAAAATAACCTCTGTAAATTATTTTATTCAACTATTTTAACACTAGTTTCAACAAAATGTCTGTTAATATTTTTAAAACTAAAATAAATGATGATATTCAACAAAATGTATTTATGCTCTATCTAATCTGAACTCTCATTTGGTCTGCAAAATTAGTTTGAATTTTTTACTTTACATATAAAATAATATAAAGCGAGCATCATAGAATATACAAAATTCAGCTTTAGAGACTCAAAATTATATTTTATCTACATAACTCTTCCAATTTATTCTATCACTATTTCCATTTTATTTTCAGATCTGTGACCTTTACAGCACATATGTATTAATACCAGTTTATACGCTGTTCTATTTTTTGGCTGCCAGTGTTGAAAGAGAAAGTACTTTTTGGTGATTTTGACCTGAAAGCTGTTTAAGTTATTGCAGCTTTTCTTTTAGCTCAAAGTCTTTTCTTATATTTTTCATCAAGTTCTTTATTGACTTGGAGCATTATACATAGATAGATATAAAATGATAAATTAAAAAAATCTACAAAAAATGTTGTTTTACAAATAACGTGTAGCCTACATCACATCAGAATATCCTGTTACTGTTATCCCACTAAGAATTTTAACTGAAATATGTTTTTATAAATGTTGCTGGCTATAAGGTTAGCTGGAAAAATGGGTGAAAATCAGTTGATTATTAAGTGAGATATACTTGATTAAACACACTAATGCTTCATTGTGCCTGCCTAACAGATTAGAAAGTAGAGTGGGCGACCAATAGTGGTCCACGATATATAGTCTTTATCTTTGAGCCATGGTCAAACATTTGTCTGAGTTTGTTTTATGTATTGAATGTGCTGGTATTTCTTAATTACTGTAATTAGATAAATATAAATTAAAACATCTTCAAGTAATACGTTTTAAAAGCTTTTGTATTTGGTTTTAACTTTGTTTAAACTATTGATTTGTACCTGCTCCTCTGATTTTTTTTTTACTTTCCACTTCCTGCTGTGACAACCTAAGTTTCACACCTGTGGGAATAATAAATGATATCTTATCTTATCTTATCTTATCTTATCTTAATCTCAGATTTCAAACAGTTTCTCAGTTTGGCCAGTAGAGGGCAACCTTTTCCCACTGATGTTATCTAAACTATTTTTCCCTTTCTTTTTTCATGTCATGTAATTAACTGTTAAATAACCTTAATGCCTTAATGAAGATGTTTGTACATTTAAAGTGTGAAGTTGAAATAGAAATATTTTCATACTGAATGTTTCTGTAAGCAGACTAAAGGTGACATCATTTGATATGTTTTTGTTTTGTTGTTATATCAGTCTTACAAAAAGAAATGTAAAGATAAGAGAATGGAGTTAAAACTGAAGAAACAACAGTAAAAATTAGACACAAATCCTCAATCTAACTTCTTCTGAGTCTTTGTTCCTCAGTTAATGTTAGCTTTCTGTTTAACTGAACAAGCTAAAGATAAACTGTGAGGACAGAATGATCAGAGATTCTTCACCATGTTATCAACATTTTGTGTAAATAACTCTTACTCTCTCCACACCACGATTTCTCCCTCTCTTTCTGCTCTATTTTTAAAAATTTGTTAATGTTGTTACTGTTGGTACCCATCTCTCATCAAACACCAGCTCCTCTGAAACTCTGACCAGGATGATCCAGTAAATAAATCAGATTATCTGGAAGTGCCATGATGTGTTGATCTTATTTAAAATCTGCTGCCTGATTATAAATAACCACAGAGAAGTAAACAGCTTTGTGATTCTGAAGGTTACTTGAAGTTACCTCTGAGTCACAAATCTTGTTTTGTTTGTTGTTTTGCTCAGCCAGAGCAACAACCATCAACTGACAGGAGGAAACAGAAAAAAACAGTTAATCCTCAGAGAGAAACTGTGCAGAAATATATATGAGCAGAAATACACCTGGCAAGGTACAAAGGAGGAGCAGATTTTTTGATATCAAAAGTGAAAACAACTGTCTATCAGACACTTTGATTTAAAAAAGAAAACCAGGTGTTTTAATTAGGGCTGCATTCCATTTCTGTAGAACAAGCAGCATCCATGACTCTTTTATTTTAAGACAAAATGTCTCCTTAAATATAAATGTCTAAACACTTTTGGTTGATCAAATCCACTTTGGAGAGTGACTGCAGTCCTGCTGCTTGTGTGTGTGTGTGTGTGTGTGTGTGTGCATGTTTTTGCTACCTGGTGGGGACAATTTTTAAGCATTTTGCCTGTACACACAGCCTTGTGAGGACTCACTTTTTCTTATGGGGACAAAAGCCCGGTCCCCATTGGGTCAAATGCCATTAGTGGGTTAGGTTTAGGGTAAGGGGTCAGGGTTAGACTGTATGACCAGTAAATGAATGGAAGTGTAAGTCCTCATGAGGATAGAAGCACAAACATGAGTTTGTGTGTTTTGATGACATTTGAAAAAAAGTCTTTGAAGTTGTGTTTCAAAAACAAGGACACAAAACATAATGATCAAAATTATTCAACCCAATGTTTGATTGACATGAATATGATAAGAATCCATTCCTGCCTGAGTCACAGAGAAACTGGACATTTTTATGAAACCAAGTTCCTTCAGCTTCAGGTTAAACTTAATTACAACCTCAATTCCAGTGAAGTTGGGACGTTGTGTAAAACATAAATAAAAACACAATATGATGATTTGCAAATCCTTTTGAACCTACATTCAAGATGCTTATTTCAGACAATGCCAGCAGTGCAGGTACCACATTGTCAATAAATGTTATTACTGATTCACCATTATTCTGTAAATGGTAATGTCATTCATACCATTTAAACTTTTATCCACAACTTTATTCTTAGCTTTTATGAATATTATATATGGATTATATAGATTAGGTTGATGTGTAGGCGGCTATCTGTTTAAGAATACATTGAAACACTTCAAACAACACTCATGATCTACAGATTTTAATGGTAATGTTTAAATATATGTTTTATTTGGTAAGTGCTGCTTCCCCCACCTCAGCCTCATGATGGTTTGCCAGAATTTCCTCTGAGCCAATCAAGAGTCTTTATTCAAGACCTCACCGAACTCTTCCTGAGTTTTTCCTCGGGAACAGTCTGGGCTGCTGATACTCCTCAGCTGCCTCAAGTCCTACCAGCCAACAAGATGTAACATGAAGAGCATTCTCCTGATGATGACCTTTGACCCTGAGATCTTTACCTAAAGTTCCCTTTAAACTCACTGTCAACATTTAGATCATTTGTTGATGCCAAGGAAATTTCTGTATATATACACGAGTTCACACTTCAGTGGGTTTGAGTCTGATTATTAAAAGCATCACTAATTAATAAAGTAAAACTGTGAAACTGATCTGATGCCTCATCCAAACTTAAGTTTAGCAGAGTGGATAAAACAGTATCATTCTTCTGTCTCATCACTCACTATCTACAAAGTCCTGACAGAACTCCTCCTTCAGCTTGATGGTCTTCTTTACTCCGATTGAGTGAAGCTTCTTGAAATGAGTTGACTTTAAGATTTAATCTGTTCATGTACAGCCAGGGATTCTGTCCTGGAAGTTTTATTCTAACGGATAGATTAATATACCCCCACAAAGAGCTGATTACATAAATATGTTGCAGTTACAAAGAAAGTAAAAACTTTTAAAACATTTTATTAGGAGTCATAAATCTAATCGTACAAAAATAAATTCACTTTAGGAGATTCTATTAGAATATTGCTAGACATGTTACTACCATATGTATGTGGTAAAGTAAAAGTAAGTCATTTTTTTAACAGTGTCAACAGCTTAATATGATTTATTTAAAAAAACTTTTGAGGCTTTTATCCACAACCCTCATGTCAACTTTATTCTCTCGTTTTTATAAATATAAATTTTAAACTGTTGTGTAGCTATCATGTTAGAGAATCATCAGTTTTATACTTTGAAATAAATCTGAAAACACGGGATCTTTACAGGTTTTAGTGGAAATGATTAGAAATGTTTGGTTTTCCAGTAAGGGCAGTCTTAATGAGTTGGTGTGAAGAATGAGGAAATTAAATGTTTGATTTTATTTAATGATTCAAGGGAAGACTCATTAGTTCCAAATACTTTCAGTTTTTGTGACTGTACTTTGTGCTCTGGTTACTGTAAGGACCAGCTGAAGGTTTTGAATGATGTGCAGAACAAAAAATCATCCAATCAGAGGAAAGAAAACAAAACCAGATTCAAAGTCAAGTATTTTTCATTTAAAACATACGGAGAATAAAAAACACAGGAAAATACAAAATATAGCATATACAAGTAAAAAAATACACAGCCCAGAAGGTTTTTAAATATTAAAAGAAGTACATTTTAATTGGTTTTGTGTGTTTTTAGACCTTCTTGTGTTTAAAAGTATAAATGTTGGAACAGTTTTATTTCAGCTTGTAGTCGGGTTACATTAATTCTATGGTTGACAACTTATATATGGAAACAAACCCAAAAATCTTCCATGAAAAGCATAGATTTTGACCATGTTCTGTTTAAATCAGTACTTAAATGACAACAACTTCAATGCCACAAAACAAATCAAATATCCTCATCGCCCACATTCTTCTCTGCATAAATCTGTTTCCAACTCTCCAGAGTGCATTCTTGACTCTGAGCTTCCTCAGTGACGATTCTCTGTTTCCTGGTTCTGTCTTCCAGTGAAAAGCTGCTGTTTTCTGGTTGGACCAGTGTTTCCTCCTGAACCTTTAAGTAACTTGGTTGGTATTCAGCTTATCTTGTTACTCCAGCTAAAAAAACAAAAGTGGAAACAATTCAGTTCAGATTGTTTATTTTTGCACCAATCATTACAACCTGAATCCTCAGTTACTAATGATATGGTTAGATTCTCTCCTTTCAAAAATGTTAAATCTTGTCCAGTGGTTTATGAGCTATTTTTGTTATCTATCATAATGTCTTCTGCATAAAATAAAATATACATAAATGTCAACCAGCTTCCAGTATTTAAATTAGTTATTAGAAAATATTTACAGAGAATTATGAATGTGTTCAATGCCAAACAATGAATTTCATGCAGTTTCCAACACTGTAGGTCTAACTTGTTCATTTTATGAAAACAAATTTATTTGTATCAGATGACAAAATGTGAACAAATAGTTTTTTTTTCTAATAAATCTGAGAGAGGGTCAGAGGGGCAGTTTTTGGCTGACTCATCACAGGAAGGGTCTTGTGTTATTTATGCATTTATGAGTTCCAGATGTTTCTGTCTGCTTGTTTATTTCAGCCGAAGCAGAGAGTTTCTCACGTTTAAACCACTTTCTTGACTGGTCTTTCTGTGTGGAGTTTGTATGTTCTCCATGTGCTTGTGTGGGTTTTCTCTGGGTACTCTGGTTTCCCCCACACCCCAAAATATGTATAATAGGTTTCCTTCAGACCCAGGCTGCCCTTGAAAAAGAGATCTGCAATATCAATGGGATTTGCCTGGTAAAACAACAACAAAAAAAACCCTAAAATAAAAATGTTACATTTTCAAGTGCATACAGAATAGATAAGAAAATATTTGACACATAAATTACTGAATAGTCAATTGGTACAAAAAATTGTTTCACAGAAAGTTTATCAAGCTTTAAAACATTGCTTATTTTAAATTTATTTATTTTTATTTACTGTTGTTTTACCAGACAAATTCCATTGAGATCACTGATCTCTTTCTTAAGGGCAGACTGGGCCTGCAGGAAACCTTATTTTGTGTTCATTTTTATATATATAATATATGTGGGTGTAGTAGATTCTGTTGTTTTTAATGCATTAAAAGATTAAACATTCCATTAAATACCTGGGAATCACATGGTAAAAGATTTCAAAAGTGAAAGCAGCTTCACAGAGTATAAGAGGAGGAGTCACCACCAGCTCAGCACTGCAGCACAGCAAACACAGAGTGCTGCTTTACTCAGACTGCAGCAACCCTGAAGACTCTACATGGTGAGAAAATAATCTTTTGTTGATATACATTTTGATGTGTAGTTATCTTGAAAAAGTAACTGCTTGACACTACTGAGTTAGGTTCTATTTATATGAAAAAGATAAAAACATGGATCAGTTAGTTCAGAATAAAGCTTCCAGGGTTTTACTGTAAGTTTCTATTCTGGCTTGGATGTGGCATTGATACAGTAAAAACCCTGGAATGAGCATTTACACATTGTGCAAGGATGTACACATCTATTTTTTTCAAAGAAATTGAAACATACATGTAATTTTTGTGTTCGCCTTAAAATGCAAAATTTTAAGTTATAGTCAGATTTATTTCCATTAAAATATCACAAACAAAATGTTGGCACAGAAAAATTCAGATGTATAAAACTGTGCACGCACCTTTCTTTGATGCATCCCAACAAACGTGGAACTGAGACTCCTCCCCTGACACACCTTCATTTAAATGGAGAATGAGTGAGAAAAATGCCTAAATAAGTAGTAGTGAGTAAAAATTTATTTGCCCCATGCAATGAATAATGAGTGTGTGTGTGTGTGTGTGTGTGTGTGTGTGTGTGTGGGCTGGTATTCCCTACAATGTGGGACAGTGTTTTTGGCAT
>JARVJO010030855.1:0-10973 GCA_031762555.1 Cynodonichthys magdalenae | reverse complement strand
AGGTGTGTATGCCAAAAACACTGTCCCACATTGTAGGGAATACCAGCCCGCACACACACACACACACACACACACACTTCCCCAGCCCCGGCAGCTGCAGTCACATGTGGAATAAACGCATGAGGGCGGGAAGGTGCAGCTGCAGAGAGGCCCGGCAGGTTCTGAGGCAGGTGCTGAGGGATTAAGTGTTCTCGCCGCCTCCGGTTACGCCGCAGCGCAGCGAGCCCCGACCGTCGGGAGAGTTAAGTGTGACAAACTAACGGGGTTAAAAGGATCATCAAATGGTTTTTCAGCAGTCGGCCCGTGATCAGCTGTGACATCAGACATCGAGCCGAAGGCAGCTTTACTCATTCTGGGCTCCTCCTCTGGTTTATCTCCAGCCCATCTTTATCTTTATTTAATGATTCAAGGTGGCTGCTGCTGGTGCTCAAGCTTATCCAACACAAAAACGACCTGAACTCTGATTCTGAACCAACATTTGATGCAGCAGCGACAGTCAGCAGTAAATCAAAGTTTAGTTAAAATGGCAAATTTAAAGGTTTAATGCCACAAAGGTTGATTTTTTTTTTTTTTGACCGGACATCTTTTCTTCACACAAAACACTTTAAATCATAAAGTCTTCAGGACACCTCTGTCTTTCTGAACGGACCGATCCAGCAACATTAAGGGTCGAAGCCCACCCACCCCCGAAGTGAGGTAGTACCAGAGCCGAAATGGTCAACGTGTGAAAAGGTGATTTAAAAGGAACATATGCAAAATCCACTTTTTTAGCCTTGAAAAACATTTTGTTGTGTCTCTAGAAGTGCAGAAAAGTTGGATTTAGTCTCTTCCAGTGCTGAAAATATATCTTTAAATTTATGTACCACAGCTTATGTCCTGTTGCCTAGCAACCGTGATGACAGTAAACAGAAGCAAAGATTAAAAGTGATTGAGAATTAGCAAAATATTAATATTTTAGTATAATAAATAAACTAAATTAGCATACGAGCTAATTAAAAACATGTTTATGCAAATGACAAAAGCTAAACACTTTAAAACTTTTAACTTTTTGTTTCATCAGATTTTAATTTAATACTGTACTGTCTCTCGCTTCATTCGCTAGAGCGCCTTGACCGAGAGCATGTAGAAATGACCTCAGTTTAGCCTGTTAGCTTTTGTGCTAGCACCAAGCTAATATACGTGTATAAACTAACATCACATATTATTTTAGTTATGTCGTTAGCAAACAATATTAACTTTGGTGCTATCGCTACATATAAACTATTAGCTCGGTGCTAACACAAAAGCTAACAGGCTAAACCAAGAATAACCTTCAGGGTTGATAGGAGCTTGTGTGCAACCTCGCACCGGAAAACCTAGTGAATGTCATTTTCCCAGAATGCTTTGTGGTGTTAATAAAATGGTGCCGTCAGTGTGACGTGTTTTTTTTAATATTTATAAAAACTAAACAGCCTACAGTATTTTTATAGTCAACGTAAATGTTTATCTTATGTTACATGTAATGTTATGTTGTAATGTTGTAATGTTACAAGTAATCAGGGTTAATTTTAAAGAGACAGCACCAAAACGAGTTGCTCTCAGACACCTCCGAACAGAGGCATTGCAGTTCTGCTTTATTTAAACCCAAACTGAATGATTTAAATGTGAAAAGGACAGATTTTAAAGCTCCGTCTGTGATTTGTAAACGAGGCAGCTTAACACAGACGCGTCTTTGTGGTCATTTTGCAGAAATGTTTTTTGAAAAAAAACTACAGAGAAACAACTCTGAGCATCCCCGGAAGCGTCTAACGTTGTCTTTTATTTTGAAAGGACCATCAGCATTCTTTCACACCGGTGTGTTTTGTTTAAGAAGTAACTATTTGACGAACATCACTGCAAGATTTTTTTTTAATGACCAAACGATCCCTTTAAAAGCAAACCATTGAGTTGATCTGATGGGACCTGAAGTTGGAGCGGTTTTGTGGATCAGGAGGCCACGTTATGTCATAAAGTGTGTTTGTATAAGCTGGTGTGTGGCAACAAGCTGTGATAATCAGGTAATTATGGGATGTCAGCTCAGCGGGCGCAGACAGGGGACACAAAACACGCCGTCCTCAGCTCAGCAAACCGGGTCGCTTATGGAAAAGATTTCTGCAGGAAGTGGCGTCTCTTCAGTTCTTCTGTTGGAGCTGGAGCCGATGCAGGACCGGACTTGAGCACCTCGTGAACCCAGGGCCAACCCGGACTGAGCGCAATGACAAAATCCGTCCCCCGTATCCGCCTCGCTCCTGACAAGTGGGTAAACTCGGAGCCTTCATCTTGACCTTGGTTGCCGTGGAAACCAGCCGCTCTCTGCTCGGTAACCTAGTCTTTTCTAATTGCTGTTGTCTTGGCAACAGCGCAACCAAAAAGGCCATGGTCCTGAGTGTTTCCTGTTGCAGAAGCGTGCACGCACACGCACACCAGATGATCATCCACGAGCCGTGAGGCTTCAGTGACACTGAACTGTACACAGATGTAATAACTGCTTCTGTTTTGACATTTAAATTTCATTCACGCACAACTGATTAACTTCAAAGACTTTCTGAGCGCTTCATTAAAATCCATTTAGTGCCGCGTGAATTATTTTGCTAACAAAGAGTTATTTTTAAATTTAAACCAAACTCTTGCGTTCTCTGTTCGCGCTTGATGTATGTGTTGAGTATAACTCTCAGCTACCACCATCAAATTTTAGTCCAATAAAACGACTAATATTATATTTTTATAATAGCCTATATTGTTTATATTTTCTTGTTTACACGTTTTATTAGCCGAGGCGGCCATCTTGAATCAAGCTGACTCCAAAAGTTAATTCTCCAGAGATAAATTCCTGAAAATTTAATTAAAATTCGTCTTGTTGCTTATTAGATACTTTGCTAACAGAGAGAATTGACTGTGAATAGTTATTGGCTGTGGATCAGTTTAAGCTACCACACCAAAATATAGGTTTATTTCTGTAATACTTACTGAGTTGTAACAATTGTATTGTTTATTAGTTGGCTGAGGCAGCCATCTTAACCTCCAGTTATTTTCTTTTGAGTTTCACGTTCACCCCTCAAACTTGTGAACAGCAGGAAATCATACGGATGGAAGGTGAAAGAATAAAGGTCAGAGATTTATTGAGTGGAGTTTATGTCCCTCCAACACATAAAAACCTGCAGGTTTCATTTCACCTCAGACAGCTGCTGCATATCTTCTCCCCGCGTGTTCGCTGTCACTGCTTCAGGCCTCGCTCCGTGATTTTTCAGACGTCTCTCAGATCTAAAGCTGAGCCACTCAAACCAAGTTAAACAGGAGTTTTCTTCATGAAGCACTAACTTTCAATGATTTCTGACCTGACTTTTTGACAAAAATGTATGTTTTCTCAGCACAATGACAATGTTCTGGTTTCTTTGGCCAATTTGAACAAATTTGTGAAAAAAAAAGAATAAAAACCAGCACTTTTATGTCTCACAGATTTGTTTACCCACTTGTTTCTGAAAGTCAGAAGGTGGGTGATAATGTTTTTTGTCTTTTAACAGAACATGAATAAAACTAATCATTAGATGTACCTCTACATGTGTGGAGCCAACCTAATTCAAGATGGCCGCCACAGCCAAGTAAAACTTCTGTTTCATATCACTCAGCTGAAGCTTTAGTTTTATATCACTCAGCTGAAGCTTTTATCTGTGGTTGACTAAGACCAGCTCTGTAGTCTTGGAGCCTCTTGGTAAATCTCAACACCTTCACCTGATGAGTAGAGAGCTTGAGGAAGGGCCAAATATTGACAGCTAATATTTGATCTTGTGGTTACTGCACCTTACACACACACAGTAAGACTCATGAGTTATCAGCTGTGTTTGACTCATAGAGGATGATCGCTCCATGCACAGAGTCTTTAAGGCCCTGCACCACACTGACACACAGCATGACTGTGGGAGATCATTTCTAACTGACTTCATATCTAGTCCAGACAGACACAGCTGGAGGCCGACACCTGCACACAAACAAATACTTATGTGTCCCTCACAACACACAAACACACACCTGAGCGAGCACTGGTTGGGAGGTTCCAGGTGGAAGTTTGAAGAAAACGTTGGCATTACAACTGATGGATGTTTGTTGTGACCTCCTGAAACATCACGAGCCTCTTTAAGCCTGACTTCACAGACGTTCATGATGGTGAGAGATAATCAGCAACAGGTGGTCAGAGACCGCCCTCTACTGGACAAAGACAAAACCTGCAGCTTCTTTAGAAATAAATTTGCAATTAATAAAAAGTGATGAAAACTGTCTTTTTTTTAAATTTCACAAATCATATAAAGGTTTCACAAATCCCAAAATTTGTTTTGATTATTCTGGTATTAGTTTAGAATGATCTAGA
Source organism: Cynodonichthys magdalenae (assembly GCA_031762555.1). Lineage (NCBI taxonomy): Eukaryota > Metazoa > Chordata > Actinopteri > Cyprinodontiformes > Rivulidae > Cynodonichthys > Cynodonichthys magdalenae. Next base: position 6,592 of record JARVJO010030855.1, on the reverse strand, counting down.
CTAGTTTTGAAGAGTCTAGCCTTGTGGTTTTGGAGCTGGACCAGGTCTAGTGTTGTTAAGATGCATAAAAAGTGATGTAATCCCCTTTATAGAAGTTTCACAAATCCCAAACTTAGTTTAAAATATTCTGCAATCAGTGTACGGCGATCTAGTCATAGTTTGAGGAGTCTAAATATTTTAGTTTTTAAACTAAAACGCTCATGGTAGTAAAAATAACTTGTTTTAATCGCCCTTTGGTGGTTTCCCGAACCGGAAGCTGTTTATATATATATTATATATATAATTTATGTCAATGTTATAGTGACACTTTCTCAGCCAGAAACATTTTTTTCTGTCTATCGCTTCAAAATCTGGCGTTTGCATCTTGTTGGAAGTTATGCGACACCTGATAAAAACTCGGCGCCTAATTATGACGTAAACCCATCTTTACACATGTGTTTACAGTTCCAGTAGCTAACCAGCTAACATGTTGACACTGCCCCGTTTTCAGAATGGTATTAGTTTTAAAACTATTGCCATATTGTTTATATACACAAACGTTATGAATATAGATTAAATAAAACTGTCGACTCTACTGGACAAAGATCGCCGGACCGTATACAGCACCAAGAGACGGTTAGCATGATGTAAAAATCTCGGGACAGCCGGCATAAACACTTAACGAAGTAATATGTAAGAGCTTCCTATTGAATATATACTGCATGGGTGGTAATCGTTTTAGCTGGGAACAATAAATAACCCTAACTGACGCAATGAAGCAGGTTTACTTGATCTAGTTTATAGACATTAGTTACAAAGCTGTTTGGGAGAGGACTGTAGCGTCGCTTAGCGACCGACTGGAAGGAAGGAAAGCGGAAGTTACGACACCGAGAGAAGGGTTAGCTTGCTTTTGTTGCCCAATGCCTATAGCTAGCAGTTTTGTAGCAGATCGTTTTCATCGTTTTGTCGGTTCTAAGTAACGGTAATGCCTTCGCGTTGTATCGCAGGGTTTTGTTCAAACACCCATAAAGATGGTGTTAGTTTATTTAAGTTTCCAAAGGATGCGGAGCTTCGTTCGAAGTGGGTGAAGCAGGTCAGACGTACTCGTGATAAGTGGGAGCCCTCCGCCGCGTCAGTTCTGTGCTCTCAGCATTTTAAATTGGACTGCTTTGATTCTGTTCCCACCTTAAAAGAGTCGCTTGGTTATTCAGTACAACACAAACGTGTGCTGCTGCCTACGGCGGTACCGACGGTGTTCCCCAGGTGCGGTCCGTGCAGTAACCAGCAGCTGGGCCACGGAGCGAGTTCTGAGGCCAGAACCAGCACCAGCTGCACATCCCAATCCATCCCCAAAGTTTGTTTCATCAGGCAAAAGAAGATAGTGGTAAGATCCAGGTTAATATGTATTTAAACCATGACAATCATTTTTTTATTGTAACATCATTCCATAAAAAGGATTTTTAGATAAATTACGTTTTGAATTTTATTCTCAATAACTTTATTCAAATTAAAGTTACATTTGCTATGGTAGTCTCACTCATGCCTGAGAGAGAAAATAGTGCGGCTTTGGAAAAATGATGAAATCCCACAGCATTATCAAATCTGACAGTGGATTCAAAAAAACATTGAAAATAAGTGTATATACATGGTGTAATTTAATTTCAGGGTAAAACAGGTGGGTATTCTGAAATTTTACTCAAGTTAGAGTAGCAATAAATTATATTAGTATTACTTAGTTTTTACTACGTATGGTGTAGTAAAACTACTCTAAAAAGTTACTCCGGTAAATGTACCCACCTCTGTGTGTTAGTAATAAAATACTTGGTTGTACTTTCTTAATAAATTCATCCAAACATAAATAAATATTTTACTGGAAGAAAATCTTTCAATGAATAATATTCATTCCATTCAAAAGCTGTTTTTTAACCCCATGTTATTTCATATAGCAAAATTGCTGTAATGATAAATTACACTTTTTAATATATAAAATCTGAAAATTGCAGATTTTACATGAAAGCCTTTCCTATTCCCTTTAAATATCAAAACACTGCTTAATTTAAGTTATTAGGAGCCACTGTGGGGGTCCCTACAGAGCTATCTGTAGGTTTCAGACCCTCGTTTATAGATTAATAACTGTTTCAAATTGTTTTTTGTTTGTTTTGTCCCACAGATATGTGATGCCAGCTGCCCAGTAAATGTACAGAAAAAAAACAGAATATCAATCCGTGCCCAAAGCAAAGAGAAAGGTAAGGGTAAATTATTTTTTTTCTGCCTGTCTTTATTATGCTAAAGATTGTGTCAGATATTATAATCCTTATTTATTTTTTTAAAATACATTATCCAAGCTCACGGCTAAATGTTTCCTATAAGTAGTTCACAGAATGTTTTTTTCCACTTCATATGATGTATGATGATTTATGTTTTAATGAATTAATATTAACTTAATGTTGATGTGCTCCAGTGGTTCCTGCATATGTTCATCAGATGGTGCTGATTAAAGAAGAAGCTCCTGAAGAATGGAGGCCTGGTTTGGACCAGCTGGACCCAGAACCCCTCAACATAAAAAAAGAAGAAGAAGAGGAGGAGCCTTGTAGCAGACTGGAGGGAGAGCAGCTGGATGTGAAGGAGGAGACTGATGTCAGCGGGTTTTCAGTCACTGCAGTTACCTTGAAGAGTGAAGACGATGATGATGAAGATGAAGAGAAGCCTCTGTTGTCACAGCTTCATCAGCACCAAGTGGAGGACAGAGATCTTCCAAGCAGCAGCTCAGCTGATCAGATGGAAGCAGCAGCTGATGGAGAGGACTGTGGAGGAGCAGAAACTAGCAGGAACCCAGATCTACAGACTCACAAAGACCATTCCAGCTCTTCAGAGACTGAACTCAGTGAGGATTATGAAGAGGACCAGGATGTGGACTATTCTGACTCTCGGCTGAAGAACCTGTCAGACTCTGGGTCAAAAACTAAAGACAGGAACAAAAAGCTGAAGGAGAGCAGAACTTCTGAGTCAGGTGTAAACACTGTCAACAACTCTTTGAGCTGCTCAGAGTGTGGTAAACAGTATGTCAACAGCTCGTTTCTTCAGAGACACATGACATGTCATCCAGGAGGGAAGTCTTCAAACTGTTTGGTTCATGAAAAAACTGATGGAGTGAAGAAAGATGTGGAACCGCACAGGAAAGTCCAGATAAAACTAAAGTCATTTAATTGCAATGAATGCAATAAAAGATTTAATAGCAAAAAAGATCTAAAGATTCATATGAGAGTCCACACTGGAGAAAAACCTTTTCCTTGTGATGTTTGTGGACAAAGATTTAGACAAAAATGTAGTTTAAGCTCACACATGAGAATCCACACTGGAGACAAACCTTTTCCTTGCGATGTTTGTGGACAAAAGTTTAACCAAAAGTCAAGTTTAAACTCCCACATGAGAGTACACACAGGAGAAAAACCCTTTCCTTGTGATGTTTGTGGACAAAGATTTAGGCATAAGTCAACTTTTAATTTACACATGAGAGTCCACACAGGAGACAAACCCTTTCCTTGTGATTTTTGTGGACAACGATTTAGCCAAAAAGGCAGTTTAAGCAGGCACATTAGGGTCCACACAGGAGACAAACCGTTTCCTTGTGTTGTTTGTGAACAAAACTTTAACCATAAGTCAAGTTTAAACTCACACATGAGAATCCATACTGGAGAGAAACCATTTCTTTGTGAAGTTTGTGGACAAAGGTTCATCCATAAGTCAAGTCTTAACCTTCACATGACCGTCCACACAGCAGAGAAAATAGACTCTCTGTAAAGTTTTTAAAACGGGTTCAAAAGACCCACATGAAATCACATCAAACTGGTTGCTGTTAGTTTGTCTGTATTTGTTGTTTTCTGTTACCACAGTTACTCTCCACATCTGTACTTTTGTGCTTTTTAGGGTTAGCGTTTATTACCTCTGATCTATACTCTTCTTTCCAGCAACCATTCTTAGGAAATGTCATTTTGTTATGAGCAAATTGTTTACTTTTATTTAACCAAGTAAATCCCATTAAGATCACATTACCTATTTGCAAGGTGGGCCTGAAGGCAAGCTAATGTGCATGTTTTTGGTGTTAGGTTATTTTATGAGGCTTACAAACTTGGAAAATTTTAAGAAGCAGAGACTGTTTTTACACTCCTTTAACAAAAAGGTGATTCGTGCAGTGATGAAATCTGTTCTTTTTTATCAAATCTTTTTTAATGTGTTGAAAATAAATGTTAATGGTTTATGTTCATGTTTCAAATAAAAAGAAAGTCAAATGATTCAACAGAGTATTTTTTTTTCCATTACTGTGGACGGTCCAATAGTCCTTTAAAGAACTACTACTTTTAAACAGGAAAATATATGGAAATATAAAGATATTTTTAAATGTAAATGGTAAATGGGTTGAACTAATTAGTGCCTTATCAAGTCCACATGGACCCCAAGGCACTTTACACTTAAGACATTCACCCATTCACACACACATGCCCTAGCGCCACCATCAGTAGGCAAGTTGGGTGAAGTGTCTTGCCCAAGGACACAACAACGGAGGCAGTTGGAACGGGGAATTGAACCGGTTACCTTCCAGTTCCTGGACGCCTCCCCTAACTACTCTGCCACAGCCGCCCATAAGGCGGTGTTATGGTCAATATTGTGTTTTTGTTTGCTAAGTATCACATACTCTACCCCTTGTTTTGATATTTTTTCAAACCAAGTTAAACTCTATTACTCCTCACAGAAATATATTAAATCTGTTTATGCAAAATAAATAAATAAAATAACCGCTAGTGTATCTACTTTTCTCTTGTATTAAATATTGCTCCCTTTTCTTTATATGCCTTACTGGATTGTACTTGCGTTTACGGTCTTAAACCCAAGTTTCTGTATTTTAATTTTTGAACTCATGTTGCATTGTTGTTGTACCTCTAAGAGTGATTGTATTAAGTTTGTTTAACAATAAAAATAAATAAATAAAAAATAAATAAATAAAGGCGGTGTTACGGAGAGAGTATGTTAATGACATTTTCCTAAAAAAAAACTAAAGCGAGCATTTCTTTTGTCCATCACAGGTCAAGTTAGTTGACATTTGTTTACGCGACACCTCACTCGTACGGCGCTTAATTATGACGCAAGAGAATGAGCTGCCGGTCACTTCTTTCGTAGTTGGCGAACTTATATTCTGTAATAGTTTGGGGTTGAACATTTCAAACACATCACTTGGGTGTGGCAACTTAGGCTTCAAGTGTCTATTTAAAAAAGCAACATAAACGTGCAAAATGCCACTCACTTTCATCAGTTAGCGTCATGCTAAACATGTCCAGCTGCAGCGAACGGTCCGGTGTTACGGTTCAACTTGTGACCATGTTATGTGGTTACCTTCATTATGTATTGTCCATAGTGTTAAAAAAAACATAAATTATACTAAATTGTATGATCTCTATAATAGAATCAGCAGTTACGGTTAGCTAAATGTTAGCTACTGCAGCTAGCATGAGGTCCTGACAGCACTTAGCTGCCCTCGCTAATGCCGTTTTGTTTATGTAGCATTCAAATGTCAACACGCACGTTATCAATCACAGAAATATTCATTGTAATAATATTTAAACGTTGATGTTCTTTTTCAGGACAACGGGAGGTGCTGAGAGCAGGACGAGAAACCATTATGTCATTTATGTCAAACAGGAGTCTTTCAGTGGAGTAAAATCTTTATGAAAGAGCATAATAACTTAAGAGCAGAAAACACTCAAAATACTAACATTAAAGGTGATCCTAAAATAAAAAATAAAATGACACACCATCTTCACTCTATTAGAGAATAATGTCAAGAATAAAATCATACAGCCTACACGGTATTTAAAACACAGTACAGATGTGAACAATAACTGAGACCAATCTTCCACACATCATAAACTGTTAAACAACAAACTTTTGTATTTTGTACATTGTGTATAGTCAGTTCTGTGGTTCTGTACTCATGTGGTTCTGGAGGAGCTGTTTTATTATTCATGGCAAAACGGTTTTCTCCTGGATGAATTCTGATATGGGTGTTTAAATGTTCTTTTTGCCTAAATGTTTGTCCATTAACCTGACAAGTAAACGATTTGTCTCCAGTGTGGATTCTTATGTGGGAGGTTACACTAGACTCTACCAGAAACCTAAAAAACTTACATTTAGAATATTATTTTACACTCTGTAAATATTACTTAAATCAGAGGACAAATCAGTTTGTAATATTTACTATATTTGTGTTAAATTGTAGCATAATTCAGCAGAGTGCTACACTCTGTATAACAATATGCTGCACAAATATCTGCCAACCAGTTCAATAAATAACAGTGATTAAATCTGCTTTATAAGCCTATTTTAATTTTAAACTGTTACATTATTAGCTTCAGTTCTGGTCAGGTCACACTGAGCTAAAGAAGATCAAACCTGCTTACTTGTGTTGTGAAATGAGACGTTTTCCTGCTTCTCTTGTGTTGGTAAATCCATAAAACACACTGCTTTTCTGGAACTGTTTTATATTATATACACTCCTGATCAAAATCTTAAGACCAGTCAAAAAATTGCAAGAATTTGCATTTTGCACTATTGGATCTTA
>JARVJO010030854.1:0-10988 GCA_031762555.1 Cynodonichthys magdalenae | reverse complement strand
TCATTCAGAAAACTGTCCCGTCGGGAACTCTGCCACTACGTCACACAGTTGAGTCTCTCTGATTGGTTGCTGCTCCGGGTCGAACTTCAGCGTCTGACGCGCTTGGCGCGCGAATCGCACTAGACGCGTGTCGGACGCTCAAATCGCACCGCTCAAATCGTGCTAGACGCGCCGCAGCTCTTCCTGACGCTGCTTGAGGCTCGTTCACATAGACTTTGCATGTAAACCTGACGCTCCGGACGCCCAAATCGCGTTCAGTGTGAACGCAGCATTAAGCTTGATATAAAGAAAAACTATTATTCTTTTGGCATTTCCTTTTTCAGGGGTTACACAGTGAGTCATCCTCCTCCACCTTACTTGGTCCTCTGCATCCTCTGTCCTCATTCCAACTAAATCCATGGACTCTTTAGCTGAATTCATATGTATCCATGCCCTCTCTAACTGAATACATATATCAGGTTATTATTATTATTATTATGAGGCCTTTCACTGTCTTTTTACTGGCAGGTGAATATCTAAAATCCTTCCTACCTATATACTCACAGTCCCTTCTCTGGACATTTCCAAACCATCTGTCGGGTCTCTAACATTTTCTCCTAGTGAGAACCTGTACTTTACCTCTGATTATCTCATTCCTAATCGTATCTATTTTTGTCATTATTCTTATCCATTCTTGTTTTCTTGGCAGTGTCACTGTCTCCTAACCATGGTTTTGCCCATGCCTCTGTGTAAATGTGTGTGTGTGTTCATTTGTCTGTCATTATAAAAAGTTGTCCCGAATCACTTAATACATTTTGATAAAATGTTCACAAAAATGAACATTAAACATTCACTTTTTAATCATTCAGTTCAAGATGGTTGTCAGAGATAAGTGATATGTCTAAAAACAGCTAAGTTATGGTCAGTTCTTTCTTTTAGCTATGGAGGCCAACTTTCTATTTTTGATTTGGATTCAGTATGGATAGCTCTCAGCTACCAACCCACCACATTTTTACTCCATAGGTTTTAAAACTGCTCTTTATCTGGGTGCCATGTTGAATTACACAAACTCCTTCTTTCTCTGTCTCAGCCAAAGTCCTATTCTGCTCAGTAACATCACAATCTGGCTTTCTGATTGGCTGAGGCTGTCGTTTCAGGGAGGGGCAGAAATGAACTGCAGCACTTCACTTTCAAAGTGACAGCTGCTGAAATGATTAATTCAAACAGCCACTGTGTAAAAACTATAAGGTCTATGAAAAATATTACTGAACTGTGAGTGACATTGAAATGACAATAAAAATAATTGCACAGGTTTTGGAACCGACCCGATCGTTGTGATATAACATTTCTGTGGATAAAGTTTGTCGTTCAGGCCACATTGATTTTCATGAAAGAATAAAACAATATGAATACAAGACAGTTAAGAAACCCAGGTGAATAACCCAACTCAAACGAAAGGAGCAATGCATTCCTCTGCTCTGTTATTCATTTGAAATGGCAAGCCCTATTTAGATTAGTTCCTGGAGAAAAGAGAAAAGGTTTGCCACTTGGCAAACCTTCTCATCATCCATGTTAAATTTAAGATTGAAATGTATTATTTGTTGAAGATCACAGTAATCGAAAACCATGCCAAATTTCACCTCAATATGGTTAAAAATTGCAGCGTTATGGTCATTTTTTTTTAGCTACGGCGGCTGTCTATGTGATGGAGATCGTTCTTAGCTTCCACCCCACCAAATTTCAGCCTAAATGGCTTAAAATGGCTGAGTAATTGCAGTTTCAAATTAGCTCTTGCAGCCATCTTGATATTTTATTTAGCATTCAGAATTTCTTGAAGCTTGTTCTTGGCTACTACTATGCCAGTTTTCAGCAACTTAGCTGATGAAAATCATGCTGCAATAAGATGTTAAATAAAATGTAGCTACAAGTACTGATACAGGAACTAAACCTAAATTGTTAATGTTTTCATTTTTATTTATTTACATGTAACGTTTTAACTGTGAAGTTATTTTTCCAATGAAAAGATGTGTAGATACATGTCCCAACGCATTTTAAGTCTGATATGAAACAGGTCACAATAGTAACGGGGTAGCGCATGGTCCACAAACATACGTCAAGCGAAGGCTAGACCATCTCATGTCACAGCAGTTTTATGCAGCCTACCCAGACTGGGAAGGATGTGGCCCACATGACCCAGGTGGGCTACACACTCATTAGGATGCAGCTCATGAATTGAGACACAACCCAAGTCTTAAAAAGGCTGAATTAGAGCATTTTTAAGTTAGCATTAGCAGTTAACTTAAATTTGTGATTAGCATTACGAATGAATTGAGTTAGTTCTCAGCTTCAAACACACTATTTCAGCTCCGTAGGTCCTAAAACTGCTTAGCAATCTAAGGTGCCATTTTGAATTGCACAAACTCCTAATTTTCCCTCTTACCCAAAAGTCTATCCTGTACAGTAACAGTAGAAACAGCCTCAGCCAATCAGAAGGCCAAATTGTGATGTCATTACACGGGGAGGGTCAGAACAGCCTCATTTTTGTCACAATGGAAGTCACTCACAGTTTTTTTGCTCAAACAGTGCATGTGATTAATACAGCTTTTTTGGTAAAATGACAGATTTTCTGAGGCTTGGTATACAGATAAATGTCCAAAGGGGTTAACATGTATGTGACACATCTTAATATATAAATTACAAATAAAAAAAAAATTAGGACTGCCCGAAAAGGATACAACTGTTACATACAGTAGATGTTTTAAAACTCAAGCATGACGGTGGCAGTTCAATGAATGCTAGACCTTTCAATTCTATTATTATTTCCAGATCAAAGGTAAGTCCGTGTAGAGTCTGCACCAAAAAATTTCTGACTCCTGCAGAAATTGTGATCATCGCTGTATGTGCTTTTTGAAACAGTTTATAGCCATAAAAGCATTTCCCCTGCATGGCTCTCTGTACCTGTGTGGCTCCTTTGTCTTGCTGTCCAGACCCATTAAAGAATCATAGTGGGTAAATCTTAAAACTAGTCACGGTTTCATCAAGACTGCAACACATTACTCAACAAGTGTGCTCCACATTGAGTCTGAACCACAAATATGTACTTAATCACAATCCGCCTGAGATGTCATTGCTGTAATTCTTATCATCCAACTGTAACTTGATCAAAGAGCTCTTTTAATGAGGACTCATTTGCTGAAATTACTTGGTGCTTCTGGAGCATTTGCTCAAGCAGGCAGAGGGGAGTCACATGTTTTGATCCTTGTTGCATTGAGACCTATTTATAGACCCAATAATCAGCTCCAATCAAATGTGTCAAATGAGTCAGCAGAGGTTCAGGAAGGCGAGAGTCATTACTATGTAGTTCTATCTAATACTCAATGCACTTTGTGTTCTTTTTAACACTTTCTTACCAATAAAGCATGTGTATTAAAAGCAACATGGATATTACATAAAACATATGTCATCACTAAAAGATTTAAGAGTCACTGATTGTAGAATCTCATACGTAGTCAATATAGGACCCCAATTCTAAAAAAGTTTGGAACATCGTGTAAAACAGGTTTGCAAAGCTGACAGACCCACATTATATTCACAATGGAACATCGTAAGCATAAAGACTGGGTATGAAAAAGCAATGAAGAAAGGCAGATTTTTTATGTAATGGTGGGCATAGGTTCAAAAGTCCAAAAAACTGTTTAAAATCGTGGAACAATTTCAGAATAATGTTTCTCAATAAAAAATTTGAAGGACTGGAATACACTTTTCATTTGCAGTTATTATATCATCAAATATTTCAGGAATCTTAAGAACCCTCAGGCTGGATGTTCATGATGTCTGGACCCTCAGGCAGCACTACATTATGAACAAGTCTGATTCTTATATGAATGTCACTGCATGAGTTCAGGAACACTTCCACAAATAATTTTCTGTAAACAAAAGCCACGTGAACACCATCCACAACCTATATTATCTTCTCAGATCCAAAACGTTTTTACAAGAACATCCAACTTACTATCAGCTCAGAGTTCAAAAGCCTGCCTCCCTGATAGTATGGGGATACATTAGTGTTTTTGACTATGGCAGCTTACACGTCTGTAAAGGCACCATCAATCCATAAAAGTATACACAGGGTTCAAAACAAAGAACAATGCCTACAAAAAGTTTTAACCCCTATGGATATTTTACCCTTTTATTATCAAGACAAATTAATTATGGACAAAACAAATGGGCCTTTTTGACAAAAATACAATTGTCATGGTCTGTGTCTATCTTTCTTTTGTTTTTCTAGTGTTTCAGTGTTTCCCTGTGTATCTCTGCCCTGCTGTCTGTTATTCCTCCAGGCCAGCCCAAGTTCACCTGTTTCCTCCAGGTGTTTCTCATTATCTGTCATTAGTTGCCTTTATATTCTGTCTTGTCTTCAGTCTGTTGTTGGATCATTGTGCTGTTACCAGCCAGTGTGGTATCCTCTGTGATCCTTGTCCTGCTCCCCACCCAAGGGTGTACCCTGCTTCTTACACAATGACCAGTGGAGATCGGCACCAGCTCCACAACCCAGCATGAAAGAATCAAAGGATGTTTGAACATGCCAATCAAGACTTTGTGCAAAGAACTATTTGATAAAAATATATGGATGAAACTGTGCAAACAATGATCTAAACTGAGTAAAATATTATTTCAACTGTGTAATAAACGATTGTTGCAATGATTACCGTAAATTAATGAGTATTTTTCTTAGAAGTCCTTTGAGGATGACAGCTCAGCAATAACCAACTGTAGCTTATGGGATGTGAACTTCATTATATCGTTCAGTGTAGCCTTTTAAATAAATCAGGTTGAGGTGTTCAACAGCAGGAAAGTCCTCCTATAAACCCCTTCAAGCCAAATGCTTTGAACTATGTTTTCCTAAGATCCCAAAGGAAAATCAACCTGTAAACAAATTTAAATCAAAGGTCTAGAATTTCTTAAATTATTCATAATGCCCACCACCTTTCAATCAATCTGACTAAATTATAGCCATTTTTGTGATTTCTGAGGTCAGTTGGCTGTGGTGACCTTTTGGAGCAGGACTGACGATAAAAAATTAATGTTTCTGAATTCAGAGTTTATACATTCTACATTCTGCTTTTTGTGTCTATACAACAATGCAGATATGTTGTGTGCATATGGTTGATGCATTTTTCATAAAATTGCAACCTGCCACCACTTTTAGAAAGTGACACCAATAATATTATGTTACCATAGCGATGAAGTCCACTCAGACCGACCTGGCGGTCTTTTACAAGTAGCAGCTACTCTTTCAGAAATGCATAGACCTGAAAAAACTTTTCAGCCTGAACAGTACGGGACAGTTTGGGCTCTAGACAGGGTTTCACTCATTTATAGAAACAATGGAAAAAAACTGACACAAAAGAGACATTGGCGATAGTGACGGGGCAGGGGAGCTGCCACCTCAGCATGACTCCACACAAATCCAGTGTTTTTCTCACCAAAGCCTGGTCCCTGTGGAACAAGTTAGATGAGACGAAACTCAGGTTTGTCAACAACTGAATGAACAGCTGTATCATGGTAATAGAAACCTGGTGGGACAAAACCATCTTGGACCAAGCCATGGAGCACAATCATCCAGGCAGATTGAACACCCACCCAGCCTCACCTAGGGGGGTACAGAACCTCGTCATGAAAGGTATAAAACAGTTGCTTCTGGGAACTTTGTGTTTAGTACAAACAATATATAACTACAAAAAATGCATCTCTGTTTGGATTTATCATTTAAGTCTCCAACAAGATTCTCAACACAAGAAATTCTCCCTCCACCTTTAAAAGAAAGCAAAAGCAAGATACAAATCTGAATGTTTATATCAATGCAAACAAACTATTATAAAACAAACACTGAAAAAGTTAGTTGAAAAGTTGAATATTACCCTACCTTCGCTTTAGAGAAAAAGCAGGACATGTCGTCCTGTCCATGTCCCCTCGTCCTCGTCATGTTTATGTTGGTGAAAACTGATTTTCCTTTGATTTCTGGGGCTGTTTTCTTATATTACTGATAAAAATCCATTTTCCTCCTGCTTCTTTTGCATGCTGCATTTCTTACCCCAAATTTACATGCAGGTTAGCTGTGGTCCAGTCGAGTCGGTCGGCGAGGAGCCCGCTGAAGCGTGTGCAGGAAATGTGAGATCGCACAATAAATCCAGTAATAAATGTGGAAGTCAAGACAAACTAATTCATTCTGTGGTAAACAGAGTAAATACAGTTGAAACTGCATCAATGATGCGTTTGTAAAACTTTTGATTTCAAAATAAAATCCATGTGTATCATGTGATTATTCATATGTTGTGCGCTGCATGTTTCCATCAGTTTTCCAAACAAAACAATACATTTTGACAGAATTTAGTATAAATATTTACATGTATTTATCATCATAGCATGAGCTTCAACAAAACTGGTCTGTTGTTGGTTAATTACTTTAATAATACGGACGTTGTGCTCATTCCTTTTCCTGTTGGTATGATGTTATCTTTGTAGATTTAATCTGGAGCAGCTCCAGCATTGGGCAAAATCAATGGATGTGAGCAGCCTCGCACATTTAAATAGGTGCGTCCATGAGGTGCCGTAAAGCAGACCAGGGTGTCGGTAAGACGCCCCTCTGCTGAATGCCTGTTCGATATTAGCTTCAATATTCTGTCTTTGTCATGCAGATAATGCTGACATATCTTTTACAATTTATTATGAAAAAGGAAATAATCATTAACATGATTTTCCATTTAAAAGTACTTTCTTTCAAGTGTGTGTTATCATATTGTGATCTGAAGATGATTTTTGAGCTGCCATTTAAATTTACCATCCAGTGTTGTAACTGACTTTTCTTCTTTCTCTTTTCTCCTGAGCTGATGATAAAGTGACAGCTGCATGTCTGTTTCATCACGACACCACTCTGTCTAGTAAACATGACATATTTCTCCCAGAAAAAAATGTTTTGACATCTGTGACAGAGACTTGGTATTGTTATGTCCAGTCACACACACCGCTGAATGCTGAGTGCAAACTGGAAGAAACCAGTCGGTTCTGAGGTGGATTTTGCTGTAGCTGAGAGCTTCAAGACCTGAGATGGACACAACAATCATGTGAGGAAAATGTAATTTTTTAATTACTGCAACAAGAAGTTTTGGCGACCCAGCTGGGTCTGATAAGGCTGTTTTCAAACAGAAAGCCAAGCCGTCTCAGAGTCTGCGTTTGTACGAACCTATCCATAATGACCCCCAGAGCAGATCTAAATCTGCTGAGTCTGGCATGCAAGCCTTCATCTCCAATGAGACCGCTGTCTCAACTTTCGTGAGGTGACAAACTGTACTTAATTTAATAATAATGTTCACAGAACAATACAGGTTAAACAGCTGAGGATAACTTGATAACTCTTCCTTCTGCAGTAAGATTAAAAATGACTAATAAACAATCTGACCAAGACCTTAACACCTACTCTCCAAATTGACAAGAACTTATAGGTTTTAACCTGGGTCTCTTGTCATTAATAGAAGAAAACATTTCCTTTGGAAAAAATATATTTTCATTCTATAAAGGTGTACAGAGACACCTGTGTATTTATTAGAAATAGCTCAGTTTACCCACAGTTAAAACAATTGTCCCTCACTTGTTCTTTGGATATTGATAGTCAAAAGAACACCTCAAAACACCACAGAAATAGACATGTCATCAATTATGCTTTTATCATCAACACGTGACCAATGTTTTATTTTAAACCAGGTTAAAAGAAATATTGCAAACAGTGGATTAGAATGGATTACACACTTTCTTTTGTGACAGGTGATTAACTTGAGACTAAACAGTCAACAGTTAATCAATAAACAAGTTAATAAAGTTTATCTCTAAGCAAGCAGGACAAAATCAGCTTCAGTTAATGTTTTCAACCAGAACATGTTGTGTGTATGTGTGTGCATGGATATTTCTAATGATTGTTTATTTTCATATGCATTTGTAGTGAGGAGAGCACATTAAAAACAAAAGCTGACCAAAGTGCTTTATAGTTCAGTCAAAGACTCATGTAAAAAAACAACTATTAAATACAAATAACATATTGAAACACACATTAAGAAAAATACATCAGTTCTAATTGAACCTTAAACTCTGTCTCAATCAAAAGTCAAAGAAAAGAGATGGGTCTTTAGCAAATATTTAAAAGCTTAAACAGTCTCAGCAGATCGAATATGAAAAGTTAGACAGTTCCACAGCTTTGGAGCAGCTATTGCAAAAGCCTGATTATCTCTGGACTTCATTTTGGATCTAGGGAAATTTTAAAAGAAACTGGTTGGTAGACCTGAGTGCTCTAACTAGATCACATAAATATGGCAGGGCCAAACCATTAAAAACTTTAAAAGCCAGAAGTAAAACCCAAAGAAGAGAAGCCGGGACCGGGGTTATGTGTTCATGTTTTTTAAGTACCTGTTAAAAGACGAGCTGCTGCGATCTAGAAGATCTGTAGGCAATTCAGAGGTGACTTATCCCAGCCAGAATATAAAACATTACAATAGTCCAAGTGAGTGGTAATAAAAGCATGAATCACTTTTTCAAGGTCTTTAGTGGAGAGATATGATTTCACACTGACAATCAGTCTTAATTGGAAAAAGCTTGACTTTACAACTGAGTTAACAATGCAGAGAGATCTGGCAAAGCTCCTGCCAGACACTATTGTACAGCATTAAGTCCAACCCATCAACCAGCACCACCTAAAGATGGAAAAAAATGAAGGAAAATGTTTTTTTTTAAAAAAGCCCCACATGAAAGGTGGAATACTAACATAACTTTCTTGGATCACCTCAGGATGTAGCTCTATACTTCAACATTGTGTTTTGTTTGCACAATGCTACTGTCATGAATATGCATTGTCATAGCTTTAGTCTAGGCAGGAGGCCAGTGTGGCCAGTCCTGTTTCAGATTCTTGACAACCAAGTGCATGTGAGTCCCAAGTCATCAATACACTGCCATCACATTTTGATAGATTTTTAGTTTGTTTTCTTTGTAGGTATATATTTTGCTGTCTTTTCAGCATACCGTCTAGAATCTTCAAATGTGATCATATTCACAGCTGTCTACTGCACTAAATCACTAAATCATTAGTACTTGAAACAATCCACACCTTAACAAGACTTAAATATTGTTTTATGTACAATTTATATAGACTTGAGTTTTATCAGATTAATAACATTGTAGGCATATCCAATTTTCTTTTTGTTGATTTAACTTGATGATTTTTCTGGTCATTTATTGATATTCGTTACTTTGCAGATAGTATTTTTTTTTTTTTATTCTTAACACTCAGTGAAAATGCTAATTGATTGAAGTGCTCTTAGATTTTCTGTTTAAACATGTCAAACTTTTATCCAAGGCCTACTTGTACAAGGTCCTGTCCAACATCTCTAGAATACCAAGAGAGATTTATGTTCCAGAGAACATTGATTTGTTCTGTTGGTCCTGACACCATTAGAAACTAAAGGATAAAGCTGTTCCCCGGATGGTTCAGGATGACGGACCACCATTAACAGCCCACTAATGACTCATTTGGTCTCCTACAAAGCTACACACATAAGAGGGATGGTTTTGCAGCAACAAAACACACACAGTGAGAGACTGTTTTCTAAACAATGTGTGTTTGTCATTAAGGGTAACAGTGCTTTGATACATCATGTTTCAAATTGCCATCTCTCAGTATGCAGGCACATACAGTATTTAATGTTTGTACAACACCAGCATATCAAATCCCATTTTTGATATGCCATGTAAAAATTGAATTGACACATTTTGGGGATGAATTTTATGGACTGGATTTTGAATGTTTACTTTTGCATACCGACAGTAAAAATCAAACAATCCATACCGATTTATGTGGACAGGTCTACGTATGAAATCTGCTTTGATGTAATATACAGTACCTGGAAAATGTAGCTATATAAAGACTGAAAATAAATGCTATTAATGACTTTTACATAAATATATCAGGTTTAACAAATTTGTCAAACAGTGAGCAGTCAGGCAACAGACAGACAGGGTGATGAGTACTGGATCTGGATAAGTTCTGGAAGGGAAGTGTGATGTAAGTATATTTCCAGGTACAGTAGGTAGTTTGTGAGTGATTCTGATAACAAAAAGGTTTCTCTTACAGGTTCTGAGGCGAGGCATGGCACAGACGAGGATCCACGTTCCAAGGTAAGTTTGCACAGACTGAGGCAGGTAAGTGAGCAGGTGAGTGGTTACAGGATCAGTTGGAGGCAGACAGGCAGCAACACAGGAACAGGTCCGGTGAGTAACTCTCTTTCAGGTCTTTACAGGCAGGCATGAGAAGATCATCCAAGATAACTCAAGGATGTAACTCTGAACAGCTAAACTAAAGTTTGACTTGTATTGAAGAACTTTTATATCCACTATTGGTATTTTCATGAGATTAAATTTACCCATTTTATTCCTTTAAGGCAAAAGGCTTGCAAAAGTAAACTCCTTTTAATGACTATGCAAAAGATGTTTAAACTTAGAAACGCTCTGTTCTCCTTCTTTGACTTTTAGAAAGACAAACACCTGCATGCTCATTGGTAACATTCTCCATAGAGGCAAGCCCAGTCTGACGTGTAACATTGTGGTTAGACTAATTCTCTGAAAACTCTGCCCACCTAGAGCCTTCAAAGAAGATGCGCACACTCTTTTGTCTCTCTCTTGTCTTCTCCTTTCCTCCTGTTTCCTGGACCTCTCCTGTGTGGTCTCCAAATCATTTTCGCTCCTACGCCCTACTCTCTGGATGACTGCTGACGCCACTTGTTGGCCTCCTGTCTTTTTTGTCACCATTTTATATGTAATTTTGTTAGGAACCTGTACTAAGCAACGCGCCGACCCAAACCGGGTTTGATTTAAAAGCAAAGTTAAAGGGTCAATATCATGTAAAATTAACATTTTTGAGTTTTATATCATGTTCTAATGTTCTCCTCTCATCAAAAACATGTCCAGAG
>JARVJO010030853.1:0-10990 GCA_031762555.1 Cynodonichthys magdalenae | reverse complement strand
AAAGTCTAAAAAAAATGAATGGAAGTCAATGGAAGGTCCCCACGGTGTTCAGAAACAAACATGTGTGTGTGTGTGTGCGTGTGTGTGTCTGTTAGTAAAATAACTCATGAAGCAGTGGATGGTGAATGATACTGAGCCGAAGACCTTAACAGACCTCAGGACAGAGGGCATCAGAATAATCTGCAGGTGAATTTAGCTGCAGAAACAGCAGTTTAACACAGATGGATCAATTCATCCATCCATCCGTCCATCCATCCAACCATCCAACCTTCCATACATCCATTCATCTGTCCATCCATCCAACCATCCATTCATTTATCTATCCATCCATCCAACCATCCATACAACAATTCATTTATCCATCCATCCATCCAACCATCCATACATTCATCCATCCATACATCCATTCATCCGTCCATCCAACCATCTATCCATCCATTCATCCGTCCATCCATCCATCCAACCTTCCATACATCCATTCATCTGTCCATCCATCCAACCATCCATTCATTTATCCATCCATCCATCCGTCCATCCATCCAACCATCCAACCTTCCATACATCCATTCATCCGTCCATCCATCCAACCATCCATACATCCATCCATCCATCCATCCAACCATCCGTCCATCCATTCATCCATCCATCCATCCATCCATCCATCCATTCATCCGTCCATCCAACCATCTATCCATCCATTCATTTATCCGTCCATCCATCAATCCATCCATCCATCCATTCATTTATCCGTCCATCCATCCATCCATCCATCCATCCATCCAACCATCCATTCATTTATCCATCCAACCATCCATCTGTCCATCCATTCAACCAACCAACCATCCATCCATCCAACCAACCATCCAAGCATCCGTCATTCATCCGTCCATCCATCCAACCATCTGTCCATCCATCTATCTGTCCAACCGTCCAACCATCCATCCATCCATCCATCCATCCATCCATCCATCTATCCATCCAACCAACCATCCATCCATCCATTCATTTATCCATCCATCCATTCATTTATCCGTCCATCCATACATCCATACATCCAACCATCCATCCATCCATCCGTGCATCCATCCATCCAACCAACCAACCATTCATTTATCCATCCAACCATCCATTCATTTATCCGTCCATCCATCCATCCATCCATCCAACCTTCCATACATCCATTCATCAGTCCATCCATCCAACCATCCATTCATTTATCCATCCATCCATCCAACCATCCATCTGTCCATCCATTCAACCAACCAACCATCCATCCATCCATTCATCCGCCTTTCCAACCATCTATCCATCCAACCTACCATCCAAGCATCCGTCATTCATCCATCCGTCCATCCAACCATCTGTTCATCCATCTATCTGTCCAACTATCTATCCATCCATCCATCCATCCATCCATCCAACCAACCATCCATCCATCCATCCATTCATTTATCCATCCATCCATCCATTCATTTATCCGTCCATCCATACATCCATCCATCCAACCATCCATCCATCCGTCCATCCATCCATCCATCCAACCAACCAACCATTCATTTATCCATCCATCCATCCATCCATCCATCCATCCAACCATCCATTCATTTATCCATCCAACCATCCATCTGTCCATCCATTCAACCAACCAACCATCCATCCATCCAACCAACCATCCAAGCATCCGTCATTCATCCGTCCATCCATCCAACCATCTGTCCATCCATCTATCTGTCCAACCGTCCAACCATCCATCCATCCATCCATCCATCCATCCATCCATCTATCCATCCAACCAACCATCCATCCATCCATTCATTTATCCATCCATCCATTCATTTATCCGTCCATCCATACATCCATACATCCAACCATCCATCCATCCATCCGTGCATCCATCCATCCAACCAACCAACCATTCATTTATCCATCCAACCATCCATTCATTTATCCGTCCATCCATCCATCCATCCATCCAACCTTCCATACATCCATTCATCAGTCCATCCATCCAACCATCCATTCATTTATCCATCCATCCATCCAACCATCCATCTGTCCATCCATTCAACCAACCAACCATCCATCCATCCATTCATCCGCCTTTCCAACCATCTATCCATCCAACCTACCATCCAAGCATCCGTCATTCATCCATCCGTCCATCCAACCATCTGTTCATCCATCTATCTGTCCAACTATCTATCCATCCATCCATCCATCCATCCATCCAACCAACCATCCATCCATCCATCCATTCATTTATCCATCCATCCATCCATTCATTTATCCGTCCATCCATACATCCATCCATCCAACCATCCATCCATCCGTCCATCCATCCATCCATCCATCCAACCAACCAACCATTCATTTATCCATCCATCCATCCATCCATCCAACCATCCATCCATCCATTCATTTATCTGTCCATCCATCCAACCATCCATCCATCCATCCATCCATTCATTCATCTGTCCAACCATCCATACATCCAGTCATCCGTCCATCCATCCATCCATTCATTTATCCGGTCCATCCATCTGTCCAACCATCCGTCCATCAATCCATCCATCCATTCATCTGTCTGTCCAACCATCCATCCTTCCATCTGTCCATCCATCCGTCATCCATCCATCCATTCATCTGTCCATCCAACCATCCATCCATCCAACCAACCATCCAAGCATCTGTCATTCATCCATCCAACCATCCGTCCATCCATTCATCTGTCCAACCATCCAACCGTCCATCCGTCCGTCCAACCATCCGTCCATCCAACCATCAGTCCATCCAACTATCCATCCATCCATCTGTCCGCCCATCCATCCAACCATCTGTCCATCCATCCATCCATCCATCCAACCATCGGTCCATCAATCCATCCATCCATTCATCCGTCTGTCCACCCATCCATCCTTCCATCTGTCCGTCTGTCCATCCATCCGTCATCCATTCATCCATCCGTCTGTCCATCCAACCATCCTTCATCCATCCATCCATCTGTCCGTCCATCCAACCATCCATTCATCCATCCAACCATCAGTCCATCCATCTGTCCATCCATCCATCCATCCATCCATCCTTCCATCCATCCATCCATCCAACCATCCATCATCCATCCGTCCGTCCGTCCGTCCATCCATCCAACCATCCATCCATCCATCTGTCCATCCAACCATCCATCCAACCATCTGTCCATCCATCCATCCATCCATCCAACCATCCGTCCATCCAACCATCCTCAACCATCCATTTGTCCAACCATCCATCCATCAATCCATCCATCTGTCCGCCCATCCATCCAACCATCTGTCCATCATCCATCCAACCATCCATCCATCCATCCGTCTTTCTGTCCAACCATTCATCTGTCCATCCAACCATCCATCATCCATCCATCTGTCTGTCCATCCAACCATTCATCCATCCATTCGTCTGTCCATCCATCCATCCATCCATCTGTCTGTCCAACCATCCATCCATCCGTCCATCTGTCATCCATCTGTCTGTCCATCCAACCATCCATCCATCCAACAGCTATTTATGCTGAACAGTAACACTAAACACACGACACTTTCTACTTACTATCATCTGCTGATTTGTGAGGAAAAATAGGGACAGAAGTTCCTTCAGCCTAAAGTCCTTGGGTAAATCCTGCTGTGGGCTGGTAGTAGTTTCCAAATCAGTCCATCATGAATTTATTTACACAAACTACAACTTTCTTTGGCAATATTGGAAGAACATTGCCATCAAAAATAAAAATAAAAAATTAAATTAAGCCACGCATCTCTGTTCTCCATGACTGTTGTAAAAACAGCAGAACTAACGTTGTTGTCCTGTGAAGAAGTGGGCGGAGTCTCCGCTCGCCTTGGCGTTGCTAGGTCACCGTTATTGTGACATCACAATAACAAGGTTCTGGAAACCTCTTGTTTGCTG
This sequence comes from Cynodonichthys magdalenae, assembly GCA_031762555.1. Lineage (NCBI taxonomy): Eukaryota > Metazoa > Chordata > Actinopteri > Cyprinodontiformes > Rivulidae > Cynodonichthys > Cynodonichthys magdalenae. The sequence goes on along the minus strand of JARVJO010030853.1, from coordinate 7,054 downwards.
ACATTAAAAATCCTATTCATATACTGTCAAAAACAGAGTATCTTTTGGTGCTTGGACTGTTTCTGGAAGCAGTACAGACCCAAAGTGAAGCATCAAAACATGTAAAAGGGTGAATTTTGCATAATAGGTGCCCTTTAAAGTGCTTGTGAATAATTTTCTTTCTAATCTCCTGAGACAACTCTTTCCTTGTCTTCCTCTGGTCCATGTTGTGTGGTCCACACCATGTCTCCAAACAACACAGTGAGTATCTGTAGCTCTTTATACAGGCCCACTGACTGATTACAAGACTGTAGACACCTGTGATGATAATTAGTGGACACACCTTGATTTAACATGACACTTTGGTCACACTATTTTCAAGGGTAACATCATTTTTCTGTCCAGGCCTGTTTTAAGAGTTTTATTATTTTTTTAATTCTGTTGAGGCATGTCTGAAAAGTAATGTCTGATTTTTATTTGTTCATTTTCATATAATTTTTATTTATTATTACTTTTGTCAAATTCAAGTTATTTCTGTGACCATTGTGGGTTTTTCTTTCATTAAATGAAGGGTACTGACAGTTTTGTCCGTGTGTAGACTGGATTAGCAAACTCCCATGACCCCTTGAGGACCTTAGTGAGGGTAAAGAGTTGGTCCAGTGTTCTACGAACCAACATCTGAGGTTGGACTCTCTTCTCCAGAGCTCCTGAATAGACCTTTCTGGGGAGGCTAAGGAGTGATGCCCCTGTAGCCCAACCTCCGGTCCCCCTTTTTGAAGAGAAGAACCCCCACCCTAGTCTGCCAATCCAGTGGCACTGTCCCCGATGTCCACAGGATGATGCAAAGGCGTGTCAACAAGGACAGCCCCACAACATCCAGAGCCTTGAGGAAACTAGGCCAGATCTCATCCAACCCTGGAGCCCTTTAACCAGCTCAGCCCAGTTATGGACAAACTATCCCCTATCGATCATCACAAAAAGCAGCTGTATTGATGTATTTATACGAGAGGATGACTGGGAGATATTTTACCAAGCTGACACGTCTTGTAAGAGCTGTTCTTCAGAAAATGTACATTTCCAGGTCCAGTGTTAGATCAATGAGTAAGGTTCAACTGTATCCTGGGTTATTTTCCAAAATCCACTTTAAATAATGTTTCTTTTTCTACAACAAAATACACGCTCCTAAGGTTGTAAAGAGCGTGAAGCATTGTTGTGAAGATGTACTGAAGTGGGAGTGTCAGAAACGGCAGGAGGTTCTTAAAGAGACTAAAACCAATTTCAACATGATTAAATAGAGTTTGATGCAAAGTTAAATTTATTTGGCATATAAGGAATTCTCTTAAAATAATACTTTGTTTCATTTCAAGTTTCATTTTTATAAAATACCGGCCCAGTTTGGATGGCTAAAGGGCCACTCCTGGCCCTCAGGCCACATGTTGCCCACATGTTTTAAAGTGAAGAGAACAGATCCACGTAGAGCCACAGATCTTTGACTTGGTTTTATTAATTTTACTTGACATCAGTACAGAGACCACAAACTGTTTCCAGATTCTTTTTTTCCTAAAACATCTTTCCTACAACCTCAAACATGGGAACCGAAGGTGTCGCTGCTACAAAACCAAGCTGATGTTAGTCAATAAACTTTATGTAGAATTCAAAACGAACAAACACATTCCTGTCACTCACTCTCATCACTGATACAAACAAAACAAAAGCAACATGCTGAGGGAAACATGACACCTTCAGTGATTTTAGTGAAAAAAACTTGGCTTTTATCAGAAATCTGTGGTTTCAACAGGTCAGAGTTCAGTCGACTCAGCCTGAAGGTAAACTTTCTGATCCGATTCAACTTCCTGAACAGTTGGAACTTGTGACGTTAGCTTGAACAGTTTCTCAGCACGGATTAAATAAAACAGGTTCCAATAAATCCTGCTGGTGAAGAAAGAACAACACGCTGCTGAGAATCCTGAAAACATCAGTATTTAAAGGAAACACTCTGGGTTTATCTGTTTAACACAAGAGGTGAGTTTTAGTTCGGCCAACATGTCAGATAAAGAAACAGATTTTCTAAGCTACAACATGCAGCTTTCCCACATTCAGTTTGTCAAACTGCACACAGATCAGTTCATGGGAGTTTGGACAAATTCTTCTTTCCAGATTCACAAACAGGTAAAACTTAGAGCTGCTGAAATGATAAATGTTGGATTTAAAAGTAAAATTATAAATCTAGTGATGCGACTGGGCTTTATAGACGTCCCTAAACCCTTCATCTCATCTCTGGTGTCACATTTAAACTGAACACCAAACTCAGCACAACACCTGCTGCTGCCAGTCTGAGGAAGAGGATGGATCTGTGAGCACTTCGTCCTGAACGGAGGGAAACCATCCACTCTGGGCTTTCTGCCGCTCGCTGCATGCTTTAGCTTTAAAAACCTTAACCTGCTGACTCAGCATCCAGAGGGACAGATGAAAACAAGAGCAGAAAAACAATAGAAATCACTAACATGTGGCATTTACATCAAATCTCTTCCAAACATATGGAGACACGGCTGCAGGGAGAACACGTCACTACGGGTTTACCCAAACAATCACAAGTAGTTCATCCGGACCAGAGTTCAGCTCCAAACTAGATTAGTCTAAAGGAGGGGGGTTCCACTGACATGCACTGTGCTGCAGTCAAGAAAAAAGATCTACATGAACCACATGTCCAGCTGGACACTGAGCCGGTCCACAGGTTCCAGCTCAGCTCATGTGGAGCAGAAAACTGCTCACGTTTATTTCCATTCTTTGCACTGATCAGGATTTACATAAAGCAGAGCTATTCACTGATGTCACTGTGGGGGCGGGGTTACATGAAGCCCACAGCTCGTGTGTGTGTGTTAAATTTACAAATGATTTGAAATCTATTTTTAAATTAAATTTATTCCAAAATAAACTAAAGAAAATACAAATAAAGTGGGGTCCCACTGGTGGGCCGCCAGTTGAACAGCCCTGTTCTAAACCATGATCCAAATGCAGAGAACGTCTTTATTCTTGGAGTAAACTGGGCTCATGTTCCGCTCCACACAACCTGTCAAAGGGTTGGACATGTAGGACTGGGGGGGCGGGGTCTGGTGGACCTCAGGTTGCTACCTAACCTATCAGGGCTTCCTAAAGACATGTTTCAAGAGCTACAGGTTGGAAATATTTGCAACACTTAACAGAACTCTTACAGAGCTGTTATCAAGCAGCCGACCTATCCTTTATTTCAACAACAAGTATTATTAGAATCAAAATATACAGGTGAACATGACGGCTCTACAGGTGCAAAAGTAGTCAGAAGTGGTGCGGATGAGGGGGCGGGGCTTTGTTGAATATAAAAAGCGAGGCTGAGGTGTATTTACATGAAACACCAGGAGGTGAACTAAACCAAACTATCACAGCTGGCTCAGGGTTCCTGTCTAACCTGCTCAGGGGGGCAGAGGGTCAGTGCATTACAGAAACATGGAAACAGTGTCTGGGACCAGAAACTAACAGCTGCGGGGTACAGAGCACACGAGCAACGAGAACGCTCAGGTCGGTTTGGAGGTACTTTATTATTTTCAACATGGTTTTCATCCTAAACATGCTTTGAACTTTCAGAAAACGGTGGATTTCTGCCTCCAGCCGTCATCACTGGACATGATGAAACCAGGTCATAGGTTCAGTCTAGTTCACCCCAGGCTGTCTCCAGTCTACTGCAGCGGGACCACACCCTGCCAGGGTGGGCTGCGGCGTCGGCCCGGAGCCGCAGGAGGCGCCGGTGCTGCTCTTTTCTTGCAAGTTAAGCTGCACAGTAGTTTACATGGAACAGTGAGGAGCCTGGAGAGGGTCTACCTAGCAGGGGTTAGTGTGAAGTGTGCTGATGGAGGGGGGGGAGATGATGAAGAAGATGATGATGATGATGGTGACATGGAGGCTTCTGATGAGGGATCATTCAGTTTTGGTGCGTTTCACAGCTCCAGGAAGTTTCTCTTGCAACCTGTGAGTGAAGAGCACAACATGAGCTGAAGAACGTAGCTTTAAGCTGTAGGGTTAGCGCTGAGCTAACACTAGCAGCATCTGCAGCTCATCTAAGAGACTGCTCCTTCAGAGGATGAAGAGTTTTCTGCAGTTACAGAGTACTGATTAGAAACCAACAGGTCAGAACTGACATCTTATCTGTTTTATTTACCCAACACTCTGATCAAACAGAAATCTCTCCATGTCCTGAAGATGTTTCAGAACATCACCTCACTGCTGGTTCTACTTACTTTGCCAGTGTGGTGTTGACTTGAGTCCGAGCAAGATCGATGTAATGATCAATCTGGGTCTGGAGGGAAACAGAAACTAGGTCACACCTTGGTTACAGAGCTGTGTTAACTTCAGAGCTGCAGAGTTAAAACAGAAGCTGTGATCTCTGAAGAAGGCCTGAACCGATTGTTCCATCAGTTATGTCTATGGTAAAAACAGAAATATTAGTATTATTAAGAAGGAAATGTTCCTTTGTATCTGTGATGAAACAAACTGCTGCAGAAGCTGCTCACAGGGTTCACTGATCCTGTTTAAGAGACGAAACCCACAACTCAAACTGTCAAAGTAAAACCCCTTCTGGGGTTCAGAACCAGGACCTCAGACCTTCATCCCAGCTGCTTCACACTCTGCTGTGAACCGACCCAGAGCTGAACCCCTCCACCACCATGTGGGCCGAGTCCTACGGGTGTCCTACTGCTGGACCAGGACTCGGTCTGTCCCAGGCTGCTGGGTCAGGACCTGGACTCGGTCTGTCCCAGGCTGCTGCATGGGTCAGGACCTGGACTCTGTCTGTCCCAGGCTGCTGCATGGGTCAGGACCTGGACTTAGTCTGTCCCAGGCTGATGGGTCAGGACCTGGACTCAGTCTGTCCCAGGCTGCTGGGTCAGGACCTGGACTCGGTCTGTCCCAGGCTGCTGGGTCAGGACCTGGACTCGGTCTGTCCCAGGATGATGCATGGGTCAGGACCTGGACTCAGTCTGTCCCAGGCTGATGGACCAGGACCTGGACTCAGTCTGTCCCAGGCTGATGGACCAGGACCTGGACTCAGTCTGTCCCAGGCTGCTGGGTCAGGACCTGGACTCAGTCTGTCCCACACAGCTCGTTTATTAAACAATAACTAGTTTTTCAGAGGTTAAGCTCAAATCTTTCTGGTGAACAGATCCTTTTAAAAGACTTTGACTGAAGCGGACTGGATTTGTTTGAACTTGTGTCACGTCTCTCTGGTCCCACAGGAGCAGCTGAGATCAGCTGTCCATCATCATCATCATCATAAAAACAACAAGAACATGACAGAATCAACATCCTGTTCAACTGAGACTTGTAAAAACAAACATCTGATGAGTCGAGCATTAATGAACAAAATTCTGCTGCATGTGGTCAAATATTACTGGAGCTTTAAAAAGCATCTAAAGAAATATGTTTAAATTAATTTATTTAACGTGTGGTGCATCAGAGACCCTGAAATGACTTCATGCTGATAACGAGACAACACACGGTGACATCACTTCCTGACTCTTCAGGCTGAGCAGAGCTGTTCTCTCATTCTTACCTTATTTTTCTCATAGATGGGAGGCACTGCAAACAGCAGGATATCAGCTAAAAACACAAAGACAGGATTTCATTAAGTCTTACATTGTGTTTAGAGTCAGTTTTCTTTGCAACAGTCTGGGTCGGTGATGTTTTTATTCTATTGGCTCCATAGCTTCAGACTGTATGATTAAAAATGAAGAACCCACATTGTTAGCATGTTTCCACTCCTGATTGACTCTCTGAGTTAAACAGAGCTAAATCTGGAAGCTAACACAGCTGAAGCTAGCATCTCACTCAGCTGTGCCTGCTGGAGACCAGTTGATGAACAGCTGGAGGCTCTAAAATATCTCTAACATGATGAGGTTCTCAGTTTCCTCCAGCAGACTCTCAGACTTGTTCCCAGCTCCAGAGCTGGACTTGTCCTCCTGAATGGAGCTTTATATATCGCAGATGATATTATCGTCCATGTTGCTTTGAAGATATGCAATTTTACATTATCTAGTATTCATACTGTCTCAAAAAGACAACAAATACGGTGCTGAAGGACAGAGGCTAGAGCCTGATCAGTAAAACTCTTGACCAGAACATCTTTAATAACTACAAACTTTGATTTTGCCATCGCTCAAGTCAAATCTGAACATTATCAAAAATGTAACTTCTGTTAAAAACTAGACTAACATATTTTTGACAGCTACCACATGCTGAATCTGAGTCAGATGGAAACTTATTCAAATGTCCATCATTTGTCCTTCAGCACAGATCTGAGACCAACAGGAACAGAAAAGTTTGTTCTTGTGTTGCTTACCCAGGATGAGAATGGTGATTCCATTAAAAACTGCTCCAACATAAGTCAACAGCCACATGACCACAGCCAACTGCAGGAGAAACAGAACAGAACGACCCATGAGGTGAGGCAGCACTTCCTGTTTTAGATGACATCACTTCCTGTCATTACACTGACACTGCCACAGAATCATCACCTGCCACAGAAGGCAAAATGGAGATTACAATTGCCCACATTGGTGTTTGTGTCTGAAATGTTAGCAAAATATGTCTGGAATCTGTGAACGGAATGTTTGACAGTCTCCTCAGACCTCGCCAAGTCACCTCTTGCCAAGTCAAGTTGGCTCACCAAGTCAAGTCATCTCGCCAAGTCACCTCTTGCCAAGTCAAGTTGTCTCACCAAGTCAAGTCGTCTTGCCAAGTCAAGTTGTCTCACCAAGTCAAGTCGTCTTGCCAAGTCAAGTCATCTCGCCAAGTCACCTCTTGCCAAGTCAAGTTGTCTCACCAAGTCAAGTCGTCTTGCCAAGTCAAGTTGTCTCACCAAGTCAAGTCGTCTTTCCAAGTCAACTCTCGCCAAGTCAAGTTGTCTTGCCAAGTCAACTCTCGCCAAGTCAAGTTGTTTTGCCAAGTCAAGTCTCGCCAAGTCAAGTCTCGCCAAGTCAAGTCGTCTTGCCAAGTCTAGTTGTCTTTCCAAGTCAACTCTCGCCAAGTCAAGTTGTCTTCCAAGTCA
>JARVJO010030852.1:0-10992 GCA_031762555.1 Cynodonichthys magdalenae | reverse complement strand
ATCAGTTTAGAGATAGCTTAAATAAAAAAAAAAAAAAAAAAGTATATATTTGAAACTCTAAAAACTAATCATTGACTGTTTATTGAGCAAAATTTGTCTGGCCCAGCTCTGGCCCACACAATGTTCCAACACTCGACCCAGATACTGAAATATGTGACGGCCCTTTTGGTGGCCCAGGTGTGGTTTGTCAGAGGTGGTCCAGGCAGGGGCCAGCACCACATAAACCAAACCACAACTGGACCAGTTGAGGCCATAACAGCACCATGATTGGCAGATTTGACCCACAGCTGTTTGCTTTGTGGGCTGTTTGTCTGTTAGTAAAATATCTCATGAACCACTGGAAAGACTTTAATGAAACTTTTCACAACATTATTCAAGATGGCTGCCACTTTTCATCAAAACAAAAAGAACTCATCTCTCAACATGAGTTGATCTCAGTTTGATGAATTAATTTTTTTAATTTAAAGATGAAAGTTTGGAAGTGAGGCATGTTTCTGAACTGGCCCGTGGTGGAAAATCTGTTCTAACACGAAACATAAAGCTGGTTTAAAAAAGTAAAAGCAGCAGATGATTCATTTGAAACAGTTTGTTTTTGTCGCTGCAGGCCACAAACTAATAAACAGAAATTCTCTGTATTTGCATATCTCCCTGCAGCGAGACGTATGGTGCTTTTATTTTTTAATGTCTACTTGCTTCTGTAGAATTAAGCAGCCCTAAAAACTGTTATAAATGTAAGTTTTGGAGCCTGTGAGCAGCTCGTAAAGCTGTTACTTTGTTTTCATTATGACCGATGTCTCAACGCACCTCCAACTATCCAGGAAGTAAACGCCGGCCTTCGGCAAGGAGTTTCTGTTTCTTCTCAGATCAAGGTCGCACAAAAAAAAATCCCCTGCAAACTTTTTCATTTTCTCTCTCCTGCGTGTGCGATGATGGCGTTTTATTACGCCGAGTCATTAGCATATCTCATATCCTGCTGCTGAGCAGTTCCAGCTCTCCATCCGTCTCCACAGACGCAGGTGCTTACTCAGGGCGGCGTGGTGAGAAATGAACAAAAACACAGGCGGGGAGGTAAACAGACCAAACAAAAGCTGCAGATCAGTCAAAGGGACGAGCGTTAAAGGCTGTTATAATCGTTTTAAACGAATGCTAACAAGAGCGTCGATTCATCTAATGTTTGACATGTGCTCGGTGTCCTTCAAACACAAAAGTTGTTCTTCCAAACACTCAGATCAACGCAGGAGGATGGTTTCTAGTCATCAGCCGCACCGAGTCCCTTGTGACTCGTCGTGGGTCACAGCTGAGAGTTCAGGCGGTGGAAGGAGGGAGAAGATGAAGGTGGAGCTGAGCGGCTCGCTCTGTCTTCACGCTGCTTCTGTCAGGCTCACCAGAGGGAGAGTTGATAGGTGTGGGCTCTCTCTCTCTCTCACACACACAACCATGTAATTCTATCCTTATTTGGACCGTCCATTGAATTCCATTCATTTCCAGTTATTTCTGTAGTCTGACCCTAGCTTAGTTTTCTTTTCTTTTCTTTAAATTATTAACTGCTTATCTTAGCTTTAATTTTCCGGCTTTTATTCTGTTTCTGTTAGCTTCTCTTAGCTTCTAGCGTGCTCCATCGACAATGTTTCCATTATTTGGTCTGTTTCAGGTCTGAAGTACTGAACGCTGGCTCAACTTGGCTCAGCCTTTTATCCTCTTTGGTACACCCCACTTATTTTCTGTCCAACCTCTTCTATAAACTTTTTCTAACCTAAACCCAACCAACCACCCCAAAACAAAACAAACCCTAAACCTGAACTCAATTCATATCTTAGAGACAAACCTAACCCCTAACACAAAAATGTTGTTCCACTATTTTAGGACCAGTCTTTGGTACCCAAAAGGACCGTCGGTCCTGACAACTTAGGTATTTATACCACAAACGGTCCTAAAAAGGTAACATGAACCAGGAACACACACACACAGTCACACCCAGAGAAAGAAGTGTAGACTGTTAAGAGAGAAGAGCAGCAGCAATAATGAGATTTCACTTCAAAGCAGCGAGCGGTGGAGTCAGAGGGAAACTGCTGACGTGTGATTGGCTGCTTAAATGAGCAGGTGAGGAGCTGCAGGGCATCTGATCGTTATCTCACGTCGGGACTCTGAACGGTGGGCTTGTGGAGCACTTTACAGCCCTGCATGTGCTGGTGGGTGGAGGTGTTTAACTGGAACGTAATACCTCGAGTAAGAATTATTCGTCCCCACTGATGTCAAGAGACGCTAGAAACAGAAGTGGTCACAGTTAAAGCACAGCTGCTGCAGTGGGTAGAGCTGTTGCCTCTCAGTGAGGAAGGTTGCAGGATCGTATCCTGGCCTGGAACCTTCCTGGTTGGATAGTTCTCCTCATGCATGTGCTGCTTCTCAGATACTTTGGTTTCCTCCCACAGATCAAAAACATGCATGTCCTGAGGAGTGAGTGATGGTTTGACTCCCTGTGATGGACTTGATACCCATCCAGAGTTCACCCTGCCGCTCACACAGTGACTGCTGGACATGGGCACCTCTGACATGGAAAGGAAGAAGCAGGCAAACTCACCAAAAAACCCCCAAAGTCATCTCCGATAACTGTCACATGTTGACATTAACATACATATCAAGTTGTACGGATTGTCCGTAAATAAGATACATTTTCCCCCTTTTCGTAGGTAAATGGATGTATATGGTAATCTCACAGATTTCTTAAAAACTCAGCATCAAATTAATTTTGTCTCAGAGCCTGTAGGATGTAAAAAATAAATCAAAACAATAAAATTAAAGTACCATCTCCCAACCCACTGTGACCTCCAAAGGACCCAGCCTACCTGGTCTAGGTGGGCCGGGTCCTTGGTAGGCCGTGAAGATCGAAAACAAGTGGCTAGAAATTTGGATGGTCTAGCCTCCCGTCTTTACCCCGGCGTACGTCCTGTCGCCTAGCAACCATGACAACACAAAGCAGAAGCTAAATTAGATCAAAATTAGAAAAATATCAATATATTATTGTTATTAATATCACAAAACAATAAAATTCACTTAAAGGCAATATTTGAAGAACTAAGGGACCTGCCGCAGATGCATGTTTATTTCACTGAACCAGCTTGTTTGATTTCGGACTAAAATAATATTTAAAAACATGTCTATACAAATGCTAAGAGTATTAACAACACAACTGTTTGAAACTTTTAATTTTTATACCACCACATTTGTATTTAAAATGTATTCCTTTCTTTCGTTTTTCTTCCGCCATTACTAGCAGAAAAAAATCTCCGGTTGGCCCGCAATGCATTATGGGATATGGTGGGCCGGGAAGGATCCATCGGACCAGTCCTTCAATTCGGGGCAAAGGAAGGAAGCCTTTGTCGGCTGCATCGGAGGTGTCTTCGGATTTGGACAGCCTCCATCGCGGCGCTGTGACGTAAGCGGAGGACCCGGACTCTGGATTTGGACACAGCAACAGAGATTAGCTCTTGTCTTGAGCTAACACTGTTCGATTAGCTAAGAAGTTAACACCATATGTGGGTATTAGGTCTGGATCCTAAATATTAGTTTGGGAGCAAACATCTTAATTATTAGCTCTGGGCCTAACATAAAAGCTAACAGGCTAAAGCTGAGGTTCTCCTTCCATGAAACAGTTCTGTTGTCTCCATCATTATTTTCAGTTTCAGGCTGAGTCATTCCTACATTCTCCTCTCTGTCAACGAGCTCCGGTTTTATTTAAAAAGGCTGAACGTCAGGTTTGTTCAAAACTTATGTGAAAGGCAGAGTCAGACATCCTTTTAAAAGTAGCTGCTGTAATCAGCCTGTGATAAAACAAAACAATAATAAGTTAATGCTGTTATTTATTGGTCTGGTAGCTTTGCAGCCCTGTGTGTAAACATGTGTACTAAATGTTGTTTTTAATAAGTACATGAAGTAGTAATTAATGAGGAAAATAAACACACAGGAACATATTCACATAGTTCTACTGGCAGGCTGTAAAAATGAACCCGAGTCCATTTTATGGAGAAGCATCCCTCGTTTAATTACTGCCATGCTAATTGAATCCCTGTGTGAGTGATGTATGGGGATAGGAGTCCCTGGGACAAAATGAAAATGAAATAGCATTACACAGCCGAGCAGATAATCCATTTAAAATTGTCTGAGAAGTGAGAAGGATTAGTTGATGCAGAGCCATATGGTGTGGATGTCAGAAGACATCAAAGTTGTTTGAAAGCTAAAATCATACACCAACTATGTTTTAACTGAAGTTCTTAAATCTCCTGACAAACTAAGAAAAACGCACCAGTGGCAGAAACCGAGCTGTAACTGTGTCTGACCTACTTTTATTATTAGGCTCAAACTTCTGATGTTAAGTTGCTGTATTTTACTTTGGATCTTGTCAGAGTGGTGATGTGCTTCTTTGTTTTACAATCTGAAGCTTTGGTATTCTGCACCGACAGTAATAATAATACTTTTCTGACAGGACTGGGCTCTTTGCGAAGGCCTCAGCACAGAAGATTGCTGAACTTCCACATTTATTTTTTCTGAGACACAAATACTACCTGGAGATGGTTAAATATTTGACAGAAATGCATGATGTCTTTGAGAATCCATCCATCCATTATCTATACCTGCTTCTTCCTTTCAGGGTCACTGGTGCCCACATCCAGCAGTCACTGTGAGGGACACCCTGGACAGGTCTCCAGTCCATCACAGGGACACACATACAGACAACCATTCACTCTCACTCACACCTAGGGACAATTTAGTTATCAATTAACCTGACAGTCATGTTTTTGGTGTGTGGGAGGAAGCTGGAATACCTGGAGAAAACCCACGCATGCACAGAGAGAACATGCAAACTCCAGGATTTGAGCCGGCGACCTTCTTGCTGAGAGGCAACAACTCTACCAACAAAGCCACAATGTTTTTTCTTTTCTTTTGTTTTTACCATGGCAGTTATTTACATTAAAATTAGGGAGTTTACTTTAAATGTATGAATAATGTGCAAACTGCACCAGTATAGCTCACTTTGCATTTTGTCATATACAGTATATCAGCTCTTAAGCAACAGTATGCATACAGTCCTGATCAAAATCTTAAGACCAGTTGAAACATGGCAAGAATTCACATTTTGCACAGTTGGATCTGAAGAAGGTTCTAAGTAGAGCTTTGAAAACATCAGAGTAAGCATTTTATTTCGGACAACCATTAAACTGAACCAGGCATCATCAGGTTCATCAGCTGATCTAAATCTATATTAGCTTCACTAACGGTGAAAACAGTTAGTGAATCTGGGATCAAGGTTTTTTAAATTGCTTTTCCAAAGTTAGTGAAAAAAAACAAAAACAACCTGAGATACAGAATGTCTTAGAAACAACAATCATTTTACTTTTTGCATTTAGAAACTAAAACAATGATGGAGTGGTTTTAATAATGGTTTTTAAAAACTTTTGGGGGATTTGTGGTGTTTTATCTCACTCCTTATATCGTCAAACTTTTGTTTGGAAAAATATTTAATGAAATAGAAGAAAATCCAATTTTTTGAAAAAAAAAAAAAAAAAACTGGTTTTAAAAGAATCTTCAGTCAATTTAAACATATTTGTACTTTGATATGTTCAAGGAATAAGATTGTGGAACAACTTGGCTAGAGATTATAAAAATGCTGATTCGATTAAGTTATTTGGAAGAACGAAATGACGAAATTTGATTTGTTGAGGAAATATGGAATTACATAATAGGTATTCATACAAGCTGCGGTTTGAAAAATTTTTATTTCTTTGCTTTGTTTTTGCTGATCAGTAGGGTGCGCAATGATTAATTAGGTATATGTATGTGTGCATATATATATATAAATAGTACTCTTTTTGTTTGATAAATGGGGCAGATGTTATAAGATTCTTTTCTTCTTTCTGTTCCCTTTCATTTAATGATTTTGTGTTAATGTGTTGAAATTTGTTTTGTATTTTTTATTAAATGAAATAAACATTAATTAATTTTAAAAATTAATTAATTAAAAAAATGTTTGCTGCCACCCTGCTTCAGTAAGTTACCAACAGATTGGTTTGTTTATTTGTTTTAATTTTTCCTTGTTTTACTTGAAGGTAACAACTATTTTGTTTAGGAGAAAAAATGATTGATAGATGATTTATGTAATGTATAAACTTCACAAATATACTGAATACAGGGTTCCCACACCTTGGCTGACATCAAATTCACAGACCTTTCAAGAACCAAATTCAAGGACCACATGCAACAGCATTTACCTACTGCTGATCATGTTATCAATTAACAATTTTAATAGAAAACAGTCAATTAAAAACTGGATGGCAGAAAGGTTGTTGGGTCACAGGGTTACAGTTGTCTAAGGCAAGTCACAGACCGGCCCTGAATTTATTGATGATGGCAGAAATCTATGGTGATGACACCATTTTTCCCAACTCCCGAAAAACATTCAAGGACTTTCAAGGATAGGTGTCTTTTATAGCTGTTTTCAAAATTTTATCCAGAACCTTGAATTAATTTCTTGAAATTCACAAACTTTCAAGGATTTCAGGAACATGTGGGAACAGTGAATAGTGACATTTTTATTTTGCTTACACCTAAATAATTTAAGTAAGATTTAAAGAATGAAGTTTATTATATTTGTTGACATCTGGTGTGATGAACTAATTTTGTTCTCTTTAAGGTTATCAACTTAATTCATATCATCCCAATACTGTTGGAGATCATCTTTAACCTGTAAACCAACAATCTGCATCAACCAAACCAATAAACTAAAAGGATGAATGAATGGATTTGGCCAGAGTCCTCTGTTAAAGTAATGCCTTATTGAGTTTAGGCAGACATTGAAGAAAAAAATAAAAGAACTCGACAATTATAAACCCTTTCAACACAGTGTTTACGTCTAGTAATCCAAGATTAGCAAACAGATCTGAAGGTAATTATCTTGTGGGATAATCATTACAAACTCCCCACCAACACGCACACACACACAGAAGTGTTTTTTTTTTATTAATATCATAGTTATTTAGACTTTCTAACATCAGTAGCATTGAGGAAAATCCAGACAACAGAAACTTCTTAAACCCTTTTTCCTGTTTAGTTTGACCCTTTTGGATTCTCATAGAAACATGATCCAACATGTTCCTCACATGTTACCAAGTTAATAAGCTACATATACTTGCATTTCGATGTCTTGTTTTGTTCAGAGGTCAGTGGTCTCGCTCTGTTCCCCTCAGCTTGGAGCACATTATTATTATTTTAATACATGTGAGTTTAGTGTGATCTCCTGCTTCTGCAGCCAACATTACAAACACCTTAACCAGCTGGCTTCATTCATCTGTTGCTGCAGCAACGCGCCCACACAGGAAGGCAAAAGCTCATTTGCACAGGTAATCTATGGGTGGGAATCAACAAACCGGCTCAGTGATGTACCGACGCTCCACCTTCTGCAACCAGACACGAACATAACTCCTGATTCCTCACACACCGTATGCAAAACATGCTCAGCACTGTCCCGCCTTCATCCCCTACCTAATGTACTCACTTTATCTGCTGCCCTTCATCTTTTCTCCATCTTCATCACTTGTTACTCAACTATATCTGTCCCTGTTTTCCCCGTCAGGTCTCATCCTGCCCTCCCTCTCTTCATCTTTAACCCAGCAGGCTGCAGATGGTGCTTAATGGACGCATAGCTGAGCGTAACTGCCTCATGAATAATTCTGCAGGCACAAGGTGAATCCTAGGACAGATACATTTGTGGACAAACCATATGGAACTGTGCAACTGTAGAACTAGTATTATTTTCAGATTGTGATATTCTACATTTTTTTAAAAGAAAAAAAATATTTCACCAAAATTCATTCATTGTCCAGCTGTGGGTTGGCTTCAGATACAGTCTGCATCATTATGAAGCTGAAGAATATTTTTTTGTGATAAAAATAAATTCATTAAACAATTCTTTGTGACTTGAAATAATTTGTATTTTTTTTGTTTGTTTTTACTGATGTTAAAATTATTGTAGTTTGCAGTAAACCTTTTGTAAAGTTAAGCTGACATAAAACTATCAAACAGTATAAATACATATATTGTAATGTGTACTTTTGCAATTCTACAGTTTTATTGAAGAAATATTTGAAATATTAATTTTATTATTTTAAATATCTAAGACTCTGATTAATAAATATATGTATAAATATCCAGCTGGTCAGACCTCATTGACTTGTATGAAAAAACACCTGTGAAATGCAAAATACTTATTTTAAACCACTGTAAGTCATATAAACTAGTTATTTATTTTAAATTTCCATAACTATAAACTTCACAATTTCCTCAGCTTTATTTTGAGCTATAGTTTGTAAAAATCGACCGTCCGTCCGTCCGTTTTCTTCCTCTTATCCGGGGTCGGGTCGCGGGGGCAGCAGCCTAAGCAGAGAGACCCAGACTTCCCTCTCCCCAGCCACTTGGGCCAGCTCATCTGGGGGAATCCATAATCGACCAAAGAACAAGAAATTTATAAGAGTTTTTCATCAGGATGACGCCTCAGTCCATGGACATCTATTCATTTTGTTGAGGCTCTTGAATGCATAACAGAGCTCCAGTATTTGCACGTTGATGTAGCTAACAACGCGCTAGCCACGCCCAATCCAGTAATATATATCAATGGGGACTGTATATTAGCTCTTGAGCTAAGGCTCTGTTTACTCCACGATAGGGCAGCAACAGGTGCACTCACAGGGAAAAATAAAATGTCTGGTTGTGTGCAAAGCAGTGGTGGATCTAGGATTTTTCTGAGCAAGGGGCCACAAGATTCATAGAGGGGCCAAGTTTTTGTGCAACATCCTTCCACACATATCCCTAGTTTTAATAAGGTGTATACATTTAACCAGTCACATTTTCAAACACTTCTAATGTAATGTAATTTTAAAAAAACTTCCACAGTAAATCTTCTTTGCCAATTTTACATGCATTTTTACTGTACTTAGATAAAATACTCTCAAACACACTATGTGAGAAAATCCGGCTGTTTGTCATTTGAAAGACCTTTTCTGCAGGATTGTTTAAATTTGTAAATTCTGTTAGCTTCATTCATGCTGGACTTTTCTGTTTGACTCACTAGCGCCACTTGTGTTTGGACATGGAACCACCATCAACACATTCAGGCAGAAGACAGATGAGTGACAAGAACAGGGGCACTTCAGGGGGCAATCAGATTTCAGCTGGGGCCAGTGCCCCTGTGGCTCCAGCCCTAGAACTGCCCCAATGCAAGTGTTGTGTGTTGCACCTTGACTTATGTTACAACTAGTCGAATACTAGACCTCTTTAAACTGACTGAGTTGCAGCTATGTGTTTTCTAAAATCTGTTGTCTGTGGCGGCCATCTTGAATTAGGTTGACTCCAAAAGTTACTCAATTGTAGAAGAACATTCATGATTACTTTAAAGTTACTTTGTAATCCAGCCAGCTGTTTATCAGATAACAAATATCACACAATTCATCTGGCATTCGATGTTCAGACGTTCTGAGCATGTCCTGGTTAGTGTAATATAATCTAACAGTGGTCCAGTCATTTCAGGTCAATCTAATTAACAACTCTTCTCTCTGGATCATGTCATCATGTCGGTAAGAGAGGAATAAAACAAGATCAGTAACGTTTTACTGTAAGTGGCCTGCACAGCATGATTATATCACAACCAACATTAGCCTTTAATAGTCCTCTGGTACCTGCTGAATGTGTGAACAGTCAGGGACGCTCCAGGTTTATTAATGAGGTGGATTTTATCTCCTATAGATTTATTAATAGAGCTGCAGAATCAAAGGAAACTTGTGCAGAAAGACTTTTATTCTTGTGTTTGTTAATTACATTACATGGAGGATGAGCAGATGTTAGAATTACAAACTGAAAAGATTTAAGGATGTGTGAAAAAGCTGCTGTGGAAGCTTTTATTTTCTTGACACAAGTAGGTTTTCTTGGCAGAGAAAAATCTAATTAGAGCTGCTGATGAGAAACACTAATGTAGTTAATGAACCAAAACAAAAAGAAAAAAAAAGGTGGCAACTTTCTTAAAGAGATTCTAAATCTAAAAATGTCTACAGAAAAGCTGTACGAATGGTGGTTTGACAGGAGAAGAAACATGAAGCACCAAGTTTTGCTGCTGTCCTCTGGAGGGAACTGGTTCTGAAGAGGAGTCCTTGATGGATGAGGTACATCGAGGCGGGGAGTCCCACCTCACCAGTCCACTGCATGTCTGCTGCCTACAATAAAAGTTTCAGCTTTTATTATTTTATATGCAGTATATGTGGCTTTAGCTCTAAAAGCAAATGAATACAGCATTAGTTTGAGAGCTAATGTTGTTTCTACTGGCTCTAGAGCCAGTGTCACAGACCACCTGAAAGCTACACACAATATATCAAGCATTACCTGCTGAGCTGATAAAGTGTCAGCTCACAAGCTAATATAAATTTATGTTAGCTCCATAGCTAATTTACTAAACATCATGCTTGATCGTTTCAACTCATATGCTCAGCAGAACAACATAGAAACTAAACATAATTAGGCCTGTCACAACACATTGTGCTGGATGAGAAATCGTCACAGAAATTATTGCGATAAACAATAATATTGTTTGGAGACCATTTTAAACTAATATAATGATACAGCACACATCCCCACATACAAAGCTTATGGAAGTTTATAAAATCTTTGTACGTAAAAAGAATTACAGACTGACCTGGACAGGAGATTGGGAAAACAACAGAAAACAGCTGCTGAAGCTGTGAAATTCTCTTCTCACCTCCTCTATCCAAGCTGGCTCAATTTATTATTTATGTGCTTTCCTCTGGTTTCATAAAATAACTGCGGTCACTCTCAATGCCGCTTACAAAATTTACAAAATTTACTTATTGTAAGAAAAACTCTCCTCTCCCTGGGCTGCCACCTTATCGTGGTGGAGAGGTTTGAGTGTCCCGATGATCCTAGGAGCTATGTTGTCGG
>JARVJO010030851.1:0-10997 GCA_031762555.1 Cynodonichthys magdalenae | reverse complement strand
TATTCTTGATTTGTTTAGCTGTGTAATTTCAGGCGGAAATTACCTCTAAAACCCCTTAGGGCTTAACAGGTTAAGAACAAACAAACAAACAAACAAGAAAATGACTGATTAATTATAACATATAGAGGTTAAATTACCATATTCATTTTAAAACAGGATTAAACATGTGATGATTCATTTTTTAAAATGATTTAAATCACTCCTTTCCCATCATATTCTTTTTTGTATTTCTTTCTGGTTTCATCAACATAATGTAACATTTTGGAATGAAGATACAAATTAACAATCCAAAACTAGAAGCTAGGATGGCAAAGATTTCTACAGCAACACTAAACTTCCCAGGAGAGCTGATATACGCTGGGATAAAAGTGATCCATACTGCACAGAATATCAACATGCTAAAAGTGATGAATTTTGCTTCATTGAAATTATCAGGTAGTTTTCGAGCCAGAAACGCAAAAACAAAACACAACATGGCCAGAAGCCCAATGTACCCAAGTACAGCCCAGAAGCCTACAGCTGAACCCAGAGCACACTCTAAAATGATTTTATCTTTAAATTCCTTAAAGTTCTTTGATGGAAATGGAGGAGAAACTGTCAACCAGAGAACACATATGATAACTTGTATAAGTGTAAAAGCCAAAACACTGAGTCTCTGCTGAGTAGGCCCAAATAGTTTCATCACATTATTGCCTGGAAGTGTAGCTTTAAACGCCATTAAAACCACCATTGTTTTCCCCAGAACACAGGAGATGCAGAGGACGAAGGTGATACCAAAAGCTGTGTGACGGAGCATACAGGACCACTCAGAGGGACGTCCAATGAAGGTCAGAGAGCAGAGAAAACACAGAGTCAAGGAGAAAAGCAGCAGGAAGCTCAGCTCAGAGTTGTTTGCTTTGACAAGAGGAGTTGTCCTGTATTTGAAGAAAATAAATGCCACAAACACAGTCATGCATGCTCCTAATAAGGACGCTGTGGTGAGCAATATTCCCATAATGTCCGTATACGATAAAAACTCTGCATTTTTTGTTACACAAGCATCCCTTTCTTTATTTGACCAGGATTCTAAAGGACATTTCTCACAGGTGACAGAATCTGTAAATAAATATGAGTTTTAAATTTTCTTACAATACAGTATTTTACCTCTGAAATTTGAAATCAACATAGTAAATGAAGGTTTTTTTTTATTAATTAACCAAAAAAGTAGTTTCAAACAAAAAAACTTCAATCAAATGTTTTTATCAATCAAAAAAATACACATTTCAACTATAAAATAATTTCAACCGAACAAAAAATCTATTTCAATCAAAGAAAAATAATTTTAACCAAAAAAAGCAATTTAAATAATAATAATTGAATAGTATTATTTGAATCTCAAACCTTTGGTTAATGCTCTAAGGTTTTGGTTGAACTCGAAAAAATTTGAACTCAGAGAACATGAACATCCTGGATGAGGCCTGAGGAGGAACTTTGTCTCTATTGGTTAGTCTAGATTGAAGCAATTTCCTGATGAACCCGCTGCAAATGGATTGTTGTCAATACAGTAAATAAAGTTATTAGTCCATTACATTGTGTGCAGACTGTCTTTAGGTTGGAAGGCACTTATCAATCATTTGTATGCCTGATAATATGGGTAATATGCATCTAGGCGCTGTGGGTTTGGCTCCTCCCCTGGGATGCGGAGCTCAAGCGACCGACTCTCTGTTCTTTGACCGGGGAAAGCACTCGGTCTGCGGCTTGGAGATCCAGGCTGCAGCTGGTGGTTGCCCCACAAATGATTGATAAGTGCCTTCCAACCTACTGAAGAAAATTTTTTATTAATCAACTGCATGTTTGATGCAGTTTAATATTTTACACTGATCATTGCAGCAGTAAGTTTAAAACAGACAGAGTTGTTCTCTGTGTGATATCAGTGTGCTTTCTGTCTGTATAAACAAAAATGAGCTACGTTCTACATCTGACGTAAAAGTTACTGCCTTCAGGGTTGTAACCAGGAAGAGACAGAAGAGGTTATAATGTTGAAGTTTAGGGAGTTCTTGCAGAGTCTCTGTGCAGATCCAGTCTGGACCTACTGGGATGTTTTGGTTTGGTTTTATCTGAAGGTCACTGAGGCCTGTGTGTGTAGTGCTAAAATTGAAGTCAGAGACGGGAATAAAGCTTTTGAGAGAAATCCAGTGGATTCCTGCAAATTATTCAGACATACCATTTGAACATAGCATATTTTTTATTCTACACTACTAAAAGTCCTCAAGCCAAGCCCAGAATGTTCATGTTCTTTGAGTTCAAACAAAAGTTCATGAGTTCATGTTGTCTTTTTTTTTTTACTTCCATGGTAAAATGTACATGAACCTTTTTGGATGACTGATGAGAAACTCAATAATTATTTATTGGGATCCGGTAATGACATTTATCTCCAATTCATCCAATTCTACAAAATATCAAAATGATGGTTCAAAATACAAATGGGTAATTTTGTAGAACTTATTTTTTTATACAAAAAGCTTTCAGTAAATATTAAGTAACCTGTGTTGTTGCTTATTTCTCCCTCTGCACATCTTATACAGTCAAAACAGCAAATAGGTTTTCCTTTCTTGAGAACTTTACGTGTTCCTGGGGGACACGTCTCACTGCAAACGGACACAGGAACCTGTGAGCAGTATAAACAATAATTTGTTGCCCTTTTGATTATTTTTGTGCAAGCTACATAACATTAAATTAGAAATAAGTAATTTTTTATATTAAAAAAATGTGAATGATGTGTTTTTATAGTAAGTTTTACCTGCTTTGAACCTTGTGTCCAGATAAAAGTATTAGGTTGCAGATTTAGCTGTTTCTCAGCAGGCAAAGATGAATCATAAAGTCCCACAGAGACAAAGTCCACAATATCATTGTCTCTTGAGTGCCAGTTAATAATCTCGTACTTTGCTGCTGGATCTCCATTTTGATTAAAGAAAACCTCCTCTCCTTCTTTTGTCTTGAAGTGATTTTTTTTAATATGCTGCCAAATCTAGGACAATATGAATTTATAATTTAAAGTTATTTTAAATGTGTCATGGTTCAAAATTAAGGCAACTTGAAACTTAATTGTTCTTTGCATTCTGAATTCCTAAATTTTAAACGTAAGATACAGGTAAGGTTAGTCTGCTCACCGCAAAAGGAGCTAAATGCAAACTGTTGTTGCAGGTTTTGTTACACTGAAGAATATTGTGCAGAGCATGGGCCACTGCATACACTCCTTTGTATATATTGTTAAAAATAGGCATGAGAGACATGTCAGTGAAGCTGTTTTCCACTGCAGTCAGATCTTCATGTCCAGTACATTCTGTCTGAGTCTCCTCTAATGTTGACTGCTTGAACTTGCAGCTGAACAATGCCTCCCAGAACTCTGTAAACAATGTATTATTTAATAATATGAGTGGTTTCACATCCAGCATGAACTCTTTCAGACCCCTGACATGTGCTTTCGGAATATAAAGTCCTATAGCTCCATCCAGGATGTGATTCTTATCCATTGCTGCAATTTGAGAATCAAAGATCCACGACTCACTGCCGACCCACTGGTACCCTGTCAAGTTATGAAAAGACAACTCATTCAAAAGCATCTCCATTTCCCTGGGAGAGAGAAAAGCAATAATAACTTTTGATGTTGAAGTCTTGATAATGTCAATTATCATTTGTATTTTTTCTGATGAATCTGTTCTAAAGAAAGAAACAGAATATTCCAGACAGATGCCCAGCTGCTCTGCTGTTTCTGTGAATGTTGCCATGCCATTATTGCCATATTCATCATCAGTTCTAACAGCTCCAACCCAGGTCCATCCAAAGTGTTTCACCAACTGAGCAAGAGCTCTGCTCTGATAGTAGTCACTGGGTATGGTTCTAAGAAAGGATGGGTACTTTGATTTATCACTGAGACATGCACATGTAGCAAAGTGGCTGATCTGAAAAAACAATATTGTTGGTTACATAATTTTCTTTGTCTTTTTTACTTTCTTTCATTTTTTAAATCTGTTAGATTCAATCATATAATATATAAACATTCATAAAGTCGAATGATTACCTACCATGTAAACAAAATATATAACATTTTTTTTTATTTTTGTTCAAGTAAATTATTTGTACTCACCATTGGGACATAAAATGGTCCAAGAACTGTAGCTATTGCTGCACAAGGTGAAGAGGAGCTTTCTCCCACTATGGCCTGCACTTCAGCATGTTTGGTACAGGGCTCCTCAGCATTTAAAGCTATCTTGTCAGCATTGTTTGAGGCAAGTGCAACTTTTATGCTTCTCGCAATAGACCTACACGTGTCATAAATTCTATACCCCAAAGAAATTCCTGGAAGTAGATCTGTACTGTTATTAATTTCCTCAATGGCGAAACGCATGGCTTGAGCGAACTGGAACTCTCTGAAATTCAAACTAGATTCAGACCATATTAAAATGTTTTGATAGTTGTTATAAAAATATCTCTATGGATATACAGGTGAAATGGTCTAAATTAAAACAATGAAAACAAAACCACATGAACTAATGATGAATAATACTTTTTACATGTATAAATTACCTGATGCATTCTAGTGGCAGAGGTTTTTGCATGTAAGTGTTTTCTATGTTTTTCCAGTTGCTGTGAAGGTAGAAGTTTCCCCCCAGCATAATGGCTCCACCTTTTGATAGTTGTGGGATCTCAGGATCTTCTAACTGCCTGCACACTGTCTCCTCTGACTTAGAGAAATACATCAACAATAAAAACTGTAAAAGTGCAAAAATTTGGTCTAGCCAACTCTGTGTGGACATTTTGTTATCTGAATAATCCAAATCACCTGGCCGCACTTCTCCAAACTTTCAGTTAGACTAAAGACTTGAATGAGTATTTATAAATTTACAATCTGTTTTTACATTTTTTCAAAAAAGGGATGTCTTTAGGTAACTTTAAGATGGGGCAGGAGGAGGGGCATGTCGACAGACAAGGTACATGTTTAACAACAATAAGACATAATAATAACAAATGCACTGTATGGAATGTTTGTATATTATTTAATAACAAAACACAACAATTTTGTGAAAGCCCAAAAAATAATATTACATTTTATTTTACACCTCACCTTTTTAGGCCACATTTTATTGATGCTAAATGTCTTTTTAATCAATAATAACAGCAAATGTATAATCAAAAAAGAGCCTCAATGAACAAGCATAACAAAACTGCCAATAATCCTCCTCACTCACAGATGCAGCAAGTTAACACGACTAAAGTGATACAGACTATTGCACAACCACACATTCTACCTGTATGTGATCATTTAAACACACTGAAATTGTTTCAGTCACACATGTAACATGTCTACTCTGTGTTCCACGTATTTAAATATCTATTTAAAAAAATTGTCAAAGTACCTTAGACATACAGCCAATAAAATCTAGAAGTTATTGTACAGAGTTGTGGGTTATGTTGCTAAAGAATAATTTTCTTTCCATTGCTACAGAAATCCACCATGGTTCGTTCGCTTTCTTTCTTTCTTTCTTTCTTTCTTTCTTTCTTTCTTTCTTTCTTTCTTTCTTTCTTTCTCTTCAAATCATGCCATGTTTATTTATTTAAGGATATACAAAAAACAATGTGAAGTTGAAACTATCGGAAAAATTTTTAGGATAGCAGAAATAATAATTGTAATTGTTGTCATTGTGAAACAATAACATGCGTACAAATCCATAAACTAAAATGGTTTGATTCCTTCTAACAATATGAGGTCAAAAAATTAAAAATATTTCATATGATTAGAAAAGGAACTTTTCTAAAAGTAAATAAATAAAAATTCAAATTAGTAAAACTGTAAGGACAATTTATAGATCCCATTGTTTTCAGAAAGACTGTATTTGGCCCTTCCCCATCATATTCTTCTTAGTATTATTTTCTGGTTTCATCAACATGATGTAACATTTTGGGATGAAGATACAAATCAGCAATCCAAAACTAGAAGCAAGAATGGCAAAGATTTCTACAGCAACACTGAATTTTCCAGGAGAGCTGACATACGCTGGGATAAAAGTCATCCATACTGCACAGAATATCAACATACTGAACGTGATAAATCTTGCTTCATTGAAATTATCAGGTAGTTTTCGGGCCAGAAAAGCAAAGATGAAACACAACAAGGCAAGAAGCCCAATGTACCCAAGTACAGACCAGAAACCCACAGCTGAACCCAGAGCACACTCCAAGATGATTTTGTCTTTGAAAACCTTAAAGTTCTTTGATGGAAAAGGAGGAGAAATTGTCAACCAGAGAATACATATAATAACTTGTATAAGTGTAAAAGCCAAAACACTGAGTCTCTGCTGAGTAGGCCCAAATAGTTTCATCACATTACTCCCTGGAAGTGTAGCTTTAAACGCCATTAAAACCACCATTGTTTTTCCTAGAATACAGGAGATGCAGAGGACAAAGGTGATACCAAAAGCTGTGTGACGGAGCATACAGGACCACTCAGAGGGACGTCCAATGAAGGTCAGAGAGCAGAGAAAACACAGAGTCAAGGAGAAAAGCAGTAGGAAGCTCAGCTCAGAGTTGTTTGCTCTGACAAGAGGAGTTGTCCTGTGTCTGAAGAAGATTACAGCTACAGTAGCCGTCATACATGCCCCTAATAGAGAGGCTGCGATGAGTAGTATTCCCATAACTTCTTTATATGATAGGAACTCAACCTGTTTTGATACACAGGCATCTCGATTGTCGTTGGACCAGAATTCAGGGGGACATTTTTCACAGTTGACAGAATCTGCAAAAGTCGAAAATAATGGTGGCTCAGTTTTTACTTTAGATTCATCCATTATCTTTACCTGCTTCTTTCCGTCAGGGTCACGGGGGTCACTGGTGCCCATGTCCAGCAGTCACAGTGCAAGAATTGTATAAAACTGGTGTGATCACAATAAACTAGTTTTCTTTGAACAGAAAAATGTCAATAGATTTTAACTGACCTGTGATGTTGCTTATTTCCCCTTCGGCACATTTTATACAGTCATAGCAGCAAATGGGTTTTCCTTTCTGAAGAACTTTACATGTTCCTGGAGGACATGGTTCACTGCAAACAGACACAGGAACCTGCAAGAAGATAAACAGAATCATATATTTATTATTTATTATTATATTAATAAATGTGCTTCTATTACCAATCAAATCACCAAACAGTTTTTGAATAAAATTTTTTAAATAGGTTTTACCTGGTTTGAGTTCTGTGCCCACATAAAAGCTTTACTTTGCAGATTTAGCTGTTTCTCTGCAGGTAATGATGCAACATATAAACCAACAGTAACAAAATCCACAATCCCATTGTTTCTTGACTGCCAGTTTATAATCTCATATTTTGCTGCTGGATCTCCATTTTCATTAAAGTAAACCTCTTCTCCTTCTTTTGTTGTAAAGTGAATTTTTCTGATGTGCTGCAAAATCTGAAACAATTGGGAACTATCGTTTTGGTATGCTATAATTATCTCATGGTTTTAAAATCTGCAGTTGGCAACATTTCTTTTTTGTACATAGTAAAATTGATAACATCCTTAAGTATTAAATGTAAAATATATGATTAATTTTGTTTTGAACTCACTGTTATTGGTTCAAGCTGCAAACTTTTGTTGCATATTCTATTACAGCCAAAAATATCATGCAGAGCATGGGCCACTGCATACACTCCTTTGTAAATATTGTTAAAAATGGGCATGAGAGACATGTCAGTGAAGCTGTTTTCCACTCCAGTCAGATCCTCATTTCCAGTACATTTTCTCTGAATTTCTTCTGATTCAAAATTTGTGAATTTGCAACTGAATAATGCCTCCCAGAACTTTGTAAACAAACTATTATTTGATGAATTCAGTGGCTTCACATCCAACATGAAATCCTTTAGACCACTGACATGTGCTTTTGGAATAGAAAGTCCTATAGCTCCATCCAGGATGTGATTCTTATCCATTACTGCAATTTGGGAATCAAAGATCCACGACTCACTGCCGACCCACTGGTACCCTGTTAAGTTGTGTTTAGACCACTCATTTAACAGCACCTCCATGTCCGGCGGGGAAATGAAAGCAACAATAACCTTTGAAGTAGAAGCTTTGATAATTTTAATAATCTTTTGTAAATTTTCTGCTGAATCTGTTCTATAGAAAGAAACAGAATATTCCAGACAGATGCCCAGCTGCTCTGCTGTTTCTGTGAATGTTGCCATGCCATTATTGCCATAATCATCATTAGTTCTAACAGCTCCAACCCAGGTCCATCCAAAGTGTTTGACCAGTTGGGCCAGAGCTCTGCTCTGATAGTAGTCACTGGGTACTGTTCTAAAAAAAGATGGGTACTTTGATTTATCACTGAGGCAAGCACATGTAGCAAAGTGGCTGATCTAAATAAAAAAATAACATGGAAATTCTGTATATAATAAAACTATAAAAAAAATAAAGGTTTTAGGTAAAACACATTCACAAAGTCATACAAGTTATTAAGGAGAACATTATTTTACACAAATTTCAGAAGCACATTCTTAATTCATCTCATTGTACTCACATGTGGGATATGAAATGGTCCAAGAACAGTAGCTATTGCTGTGCTTGAAGATGAAGAATTTTCTCCCAATATAGCTTGAACTTTTGCAGTTCTGCTACATGGCTCCTCTGGTATTAAAGACACATTGTCATTACTGTTTAAAGAAACTGCGACTTTTATGCTGCGGATAATAGAACCACATGTATCATAAATATTATATCCCAGAGAAATGCCTGGAAGTAGGTCTGTACTGTTATTGATTTCCTCAATGGCAAAACGCATGGCTTGTGCAAACTGAAAGTCTCTAAAGCTCAAACTGCACACAGAAGAAAATAAATTATTGTAACAAATGTTTGATTTTGATTTGTAGTCTATCTGACATGTTGAATTAATAACTTTACCATGGAAAAACAACAAAATGAAGTGTATATTTTTACAGTTTTCTTTACCTGATACATTCCAGTGGCTGAGGTTTTTGTGTGTAATTCTGATGTTTGTTTATCCAGCTGAGGTGAAAATAGAAGATCCCCCCTAACATAATATCTCCTTCATTCGACATTTGGGGGATCTCAGGATCTCCTGTCTGTCTGCAAAATGACTCTTCAGACTGTGGAAAAAAGCTTAACAGCAATAGTAGTAAAGATCCACAGACCTGGTCTGACCACCTCTGTGTGGACATTATGTCCATCAAATAAACAAAATCACATGGCTGCTTAACATGAACATTACTGCAAATTGCAAACTTGAACTGATATTTATAAATGTACAATCAACTTGTATAATAAAAGGAGTGGCATCTCTCTGGAATTACAAGGTGGGGCAAGAGGAGGCACCTAGACAGACATTTTGTTCTGGCATGTGAAAAGTGACAAGAGTATTGCTCATGCAGTGTAACCATACAGATTGTTAAAAATGTAGTAAAATATACTAAAGTACATAAAGTCATCCTAATAACAGAATAATGGTGGGGAATGATCCCCCCTTACAAACCCACAAACAATGCTGCAAAATATGTAAAGAAACATCAACTTTTAAAATGTTTTTTCAAACTATTATTCACTATTTAATATTTATTACATTTGTTTAGCATACTAATTTTATTACAGTAACATATTTTAAACACTGTTATGTTCTCACTAAAAAACATTGTTTCAACAAATTGTCAATATAAGAACAGAACAACAAAAATCCAACCCCTTAAGTGCTCTTAAATAACATTTTATATATTATAAATTAGATTTTAAAATGACAATGGAAAAACAGTTTTGAATTGATATGATTTAAAATAGTTATTAGAATAAAATTTTGTAGTATTTTATTATTACATGTTTTGCTTTCCTTCCAATTTTCTGTGGCGTTTCCTAGTGCCCTTTGGCAGCTCCCCAGGAGTCTGTGGCCCCCCATTTTGAAAACCACTGGTTTAGATGACCCATAGAAAGTTTAAAGGCCTGTGTGGAAGAGCTTTTATTCAACAATTAGATGATGACTAAAAATTGCAGGAAAATGCAAGTAAAAATTTCAAATGTTCAGTTAAAGTTTCATTAAATTCTGTATGTGTCCAGCGAGCCATGTTGTCACATTTTGAACATCAAAGCCTTTTTCAGTGTGAATGTTTTGTGAACATTTGTTCCTGGCCACAAACATTTTGTTGCCTATCTCTGCTCGAATTGCACCTGTATCAGCTGGCTTTGGCAGTGCCCACAATAATGATTTTTTTTTTTTTTTTACTGCACTAGAGTCTTAGAATGAAGATAACCAGATGTGGATCATATTTTAAATCTTTTTTATTTATAATCGGCATAGTTTATATTTTTCCCAAAATTGGACATTCACCTTTGATGTTTTCTGTGAAAGGAGACCACTCATGCAGGTACCAGATTACAGCTTGTGTGCCGATGAGACAAGTCGTTGACAAAGAAAAAAATGAAATGTCTTCCAAATGACAAAGAAATTAATTAGAAAAAAACCTATATAAAGGAAGCTTCTGAACATGTTTAAAACTCAAATGAAAAATTGTCCTCCACTGCAACTTTCAAGAGAAAACTGTCCAAAAAACAAGTATATTTCAAGTGGATTTTTCCTGGTTAAATAAAGTTTACAAATATATATATATATATATATATATATGTACTTATGTCATTTCTGAATTAGTTTTAAATCCTTTTAGATCTTAGAAACAAAAATTATTTTCAAGTGGATGGCAGCATAAAATAAACTGATGTCATCAAAGAGTCACAAACAATCTCTGTCGTTTTTTTATTTCAAACCAATTTGAGAAAACATGAGGCAGTGCAGTTAACAAATCTTCTTCAATACATAATTGAACATGTTTTTAGGTCACTAAATATTTCAACCGGGAGAGACTCACACACACGGAGAATGATGGCAGTGAAACAGTTTTATTGATATGGAGGAAGTTCTTTGGCGCTCGAGCCCCGGCAGAAGACGTGGGTGCAGCGAACTGCTGA
>JARVJO010030850.1:0-10998 GCA_031762555.1 Cynodonichthys magdalenae | reverse complement strand
GGAGAACTTTACAACCAGGAGGCGGGATCTGGTTGTCCGAAACCTGACCTCTGATCAAGCACATTATGCGCCCCCCCGGGCCCCCCAGGTTGGGAACCACTGCTTTACATTAATATTACCTGCTCACTGGTGCCCACAGAAGAGTTTGCTGTGGTGAACAGAGCTGCTGTAGGTCGGATGCTCCTGCCGCTCAGACTGGTGGTTTTTCCGCTTACTTTGAGAGCGTAGGAAATGTCCAAAACGGACTGAAAATGGTGCGCAAATTTGTAAATATAATATTTTTTCCACTGAGATTCGTGTCGTACATTGGAATAAAGAGTTTGTTAGTTTTCAAAAACAGTTACATAAAAGCAGAATATCGATTATGTTTCAAAGACTTTTATAGTTCCCAAAGTTCATGAATGCAACAGCTTGTCCAGCCTGTGCTTGAGCTGTCAGTCAGGATTTTGTACCGCCTGTCAGCCGAGGCCCCGCCCCCACGCCAAAACAGGGCCAAAGTTTTGAAACTGAAAAAAAAAAAAGTTTGAAACTGAAAAAAATTTTGAAGCTGAAAAAAAATCTCTAGGAGGTACACCCCCACGGATACAAAGACTGATGCTGTGGTAACAAAAGTACAGCTTAAAGCAAGGGTGGAGTGGGTAAATGGAAGAGTTGGGACAATTCCCGCTGGGCCGCATCATTAATGGGCTGGTCAGCACGGGGGAGGAGAAACAGCTGGGTCAAACTGCTGATTAGTGAGTAAAAATAGAAAGGAAGAGACGAGGTGGGGCTGAAAAAGTCAGGTTAAAGAAAAGAAAGTCATTACTGGAGTAAAGCTGGTGGGCCGCCAGGCTTTACATGCCTCCCTGTCAGGTTAAGTCTTGTTCATTTTCTCAGAGGTGACATCGTCCGACCACGCAGCATGTTCTAAAAATAACAGCTCATAAGTTGTAAAACTAAAAAGCTTTCAGACTGCCTCTCAGCGTGCAGCCATCATCTGTAAACTCTTTACACTTCAACTTAAAAAAGTCAAGACATGCAGTTACAGCCACAACTCATGAGGCCGACAGACACACAGCTCACCGTGCCTCTGTCACACACACACACACACACACAACTGGTCCCCTCCTCACCGGAACATTAACCCTTTAGGGCACAGACCTCCCAGAGCAGCAAAACATGTAATAAAAAACCTATAAAAAAACTTTTTCCAATCAATATAATCTAACTGATATTTTACAAGAGTTAGAGTTCTGATTATGTTTTACAAAGACAATGATAAGTACAAAGATGGTAGGATTTAAAGATTTTATAGGTAATAATTTCTTTAAAAACATTACAAACGTGTTAATTTCTACAAAACTGTCATATACTGTTTGCAAAATACACAGAATTTCAAATGTCACTGATTCAGATTGAAAATTGATAAGGTTTTATTTAAAAATAGTATTTTATTAATATTAGTTATTATTTTAAATTCAAGTAATTTGATTTTCAGTGAGGGGTTTCTTTTTTCAGCTGATTTGCTGAATTGTGACAAAATGTACGTCTAAAACAGTAATAAATGAAAAAGTTGATGATAGAGAGTAAAACATAAGAAATGAATTATGATAATGTGTCTTTTTAAATGTAATATTTTTTTTTTTATTCATTAGGTTATGTCTGTCCTGAAAGTTACATAAAATATGATTTGGAAAATGTCATTTGTAACATTAAATTGACAGAAAATGGCCCTCAGGTTGGACTAAGGTTTGAATTTTACCCCCTTGTGTGGCTGAGTTTGACACTCCTGTATATTCTTGTGTTAGAATAAGCTACAGGTTTTTTTTTTTTTACTCAAATGTTAAAATGTTCAATTGAGCCTTTCTTTACATAACCATACAGTAAAATATTTTTCCCAAAGTGTTTTTTTAATAATTATTCCTTATTCCTTATGATTATTTACTATATTGCAATACAAAAATATTGCATACTAGTGCTACATTTTTTCCTAATTTTTTATATGTAAAAAAAATGGGCGGGTCTTGGCCATTAAACTCCCAGGCTGAAAAGTTTTCCCGCTCCGCCCCTGGCTTAAAGTTTGTGTTTAGACCTGGCAAGTATTTGGTTGTGGCTGATGCATTTAGCAGAGCATCACTGGAAGCTGCAGTTCAGAGTTCTACAGAACAAGATGTACAAGTGCATGTGGATGTAATTAAAAAAACATGCCAGGGACAAAACAAAACTGGAGACAGATTGTGGCAGAAACACAAAATGACAAAGAGCTTCAAGAAGTAATGGAAAAGATTGTGCAGCCAGGAGATCTGAGGCTGATTCATCCGTATCAAAACTTCAAAGAGGAACTAACAGTGATGGATGGGGTCTTACTGAAAGGTAAAATAATTGTTGTACAAACCTCAATGAGGAGAAATGACAAAACTCATACAGGAAGGTCATTCATGCATCAAAAAGTGCAGGAGGAGAGCAAGGGATGTGCTGAACTGGCCTCATATGAAGAGAGACATTGAGACATTTGTACAGCGCTGTGAGACATGTCAACGACACAGGTAGCAACAGACAAAAGAACCACTTATGTTTCACAGCAGATCAGCTAAACTGTGGAGTAAAGTGGGAACTGATTTGTTTAGTCTCTTGGAAGAGATTATTTAGTTGTTATAGATTATTTCTCAAACTATCCAAAAGTGTCACTGTTGCCAAGTACAACAGTGAAACAAATGATAGAGCACATCAAAAGCATCTTTGCTAGGCATGGAATCCCAACAACAGTGATGAGCGATAATGGCCCACAGTTCAGCAGCCAGGAATACAAAGATTTTGCAAATATTTATGGATTTAATCACATCACTTCTAGTCCACTGTTTCCACAATCAAATGGCTTAGCTGAAAAGGGAGTACAGATCGCAAAGAAACTCTTCAAGAAAGCTACTGAGACAGAAGGTGAATCTTATCTGAGTTTGTTAAACTACAGAACATCACCTCTGGAAGGAGTTTCACCAACAGAACTTCTTCAGAGAGAAGATGTGGTTCGGGTTAGAGGTGATGGACAATGGGGACGACTAGCTAAAGTCATAAAGGAGACCACACCAAGATCTTATGAGGTACAGATCTCAACAGTTCCTTCTCAGAATATTTCCATTTCCAAAGTACCACACATAAAAAATGAGGATCTGGAAATTGAGCACACAACTGGACAATAGAGATGGGATAAATGGCTCTTTGAAAGGATTCGGATTGTTCATGAACGTCACATCTCTACTGTACCAATCAGTACAAACAAAGGTTGAACAAGACAAATGCATCAGTGTTTCAGAGAACAATTCCACATAAACATGTAGACATTAAGAAACCATAGAGACTGATAGAAGAATGCTGAAGTGGTAATGTAGGAATTAGGGAAATGTTATGGGCTGGGTACTGTATATTGTGGTGTATTTTAAAAAAAAGTAAAGATGTACTGATAAGAATGAGCCACATGAGGGCACTTGAGTTTTTAAATGTCTGGTAACAGGTTTAATAAAGGTAGATGAAGAAATGGCACTGGGGGTGAGAGTCAACTCAATACATACTAGGGCCCTTTTTTACATCAGACATCACCTGTAGAGCCCAGTTAAGGGGCGACACTCACACTGGATACTCCCTATAGACCCAGCATTAGCAGAGGCAGAAGTCTTCGCAGTGACCAAGCCCCATGGCATCAAACCCTTCAGTTTCCCAGAACCTGAAAACATAGGCATCAGGTCCCAAGGCCGGAGTAAAGGTTGTTCCAGTTAGGGTTAGCCTGTCCAGTCTGATTCTCCACCAGACAGGCCAGAGGCATGGTCATAGAGTCATCCTCAACATCCGTGCCCAATGGGCCACTTTAGCCTGGTACTGGGGGCCGGTTCCTTGTCTGCTTAATTTAAAAATACTTGTCAGTTTTCCATCCATTGGGGGTAGACAGCTGACGGTGCCCGGGTTTTACATTTGGGTTTTCCTTCTCTTAGGCTGGTTGCCTGTCAAAGCTATCAAGCCCCACCTTCCTAACTGCTTTTGGTTAGCAGCACACTATTCACTTATCAGCTTATTCAGGCACACCCCTATACACCAGGAACAGGGATACACAACCCACCACCTGGGGACGTGTCTTTATGTAGTGCAGCTTCAGCACAAGGAATTATCCAGATGCTACAGGGACTATACTTTTCTGTGTTCTAGTTGGAAATAAAATGTTCTATCAACAATAGCAAATGTCTTTCAGCTAGACACAGTTTCACAGATCAAAGACTAAAACAAATAACATTGATATTTTTTAAAGTATAACACAAGCATTTAGTATTTTGGTGCCTTTAATCACAAACTACAAGCACTGTAATTATTTCTTCAGTCTATATTCAGCTCTGTCCACAAGTGTGGCTGGTAGAAACTGAGGCAGCCCAGCCCATATAGCACCAGACCCAGAGTGGCTTTGCTGTGGTTGTCATCGTGGCATGAGCCTGGACATTTGGGCCAAGAAGGTGTGCCTCATTTTTTTATTGTTTGAAGAAGTTGAAACCAGAGCAGTCATGTTTCTGCCTGTGTCTGTGTGTGTTGGTTGTCTGTCCCATTAGGACAAAGTCTCATAAATAATAACCTTATTTTATGAAACTTTTCACAAAGCAATTAATGCCTTTATCATCTAAAACTGATTAGCTTCTGGAGTCAGCTTCATTCAAAATGTAGATCAGTCTCACTAAACACAAAAACAGCCATACCTTAGTTTTACACAAAGTGAGCTTAAAGTTGGTAAATTAGTAATTGAGAGTCATTTCCAGTCTGCGTTAGTGACTAAACTGAGCACTAACTAAATACAAGTGACATGTTTAAAACTTTGTCATTAACTATTGGAGTCAACGCTCACAAAATTATGAACCATAGGACAGATTTTACAAAACTTTCAGAAATTAATCATAGGAAGAGCGTCTACAACTGATTAACATTTAAAGTCAATACAGTTTAGGATGACTACAACAGCTATAAAAAATAAGCCACATATAATGCCTTTAACCCAATCAACCTTTTCATATTAAGCTAAAACTTGGTGTGGTAGTAACTGAAAGTCATTTTCAATACATACTGTGAGTATTACATTTTGAGATACTGCATGATAGTGCATACATTATTTAAAATTTTAAATTGTAATGGCTTTAACTCTGTTGTATTTCAATTTATATGGATCCTTATCTAAAAAATCTGGCATGAAAGTCAATGGGGCATTTGCATTCTTTCAAGTAATGTTAAGCCTTTAGTTTAAGGAAACACTTCAGATGGGTGCAGCCATGGAAGAGAGAGAGAGAGAAAGGACAAAAATATCCAGAAAATTTGGTCTATATTTGGCTGCATCTCTCAGTCTCTCTTTATGTGTAAACCACAGTGGAGAACAGTGGTGAACAGTGATGAAACCCTACACTTTCTGTTGCTCCCTCCCACTCTGTCCAACCATGCACAAAGTTGCTGGAGATTACCTCAACACTTTTTTACCATCTGTGAACACTGGAGTGTTGCCCTGGATTAAACAAGAAGCTCATCCTGGTTTTTGGTATCTGCAAGGGGAACATTTAGGATTATTACCTGCAGGTAATGATGCTGGCCTGATGCTGATTCAGCATATGGGCCACTGCTCCGTAACATTGACTGATCAACTAAGGTAAGAATAAAAAAAAAGATATTGCATTTTCTGTGAACATACAGTGTTGAATGACTGCTGAAATTTGCTGAAGATGAAAATGAGTTGGTAAAGCTAAAATACTACCTCAAAGCTAAGTGCAGCAAAACAGTAGCAAAAACCTAAAAGTAGCAAAAGTCTAGTTAGAGGTTAAAAGTATCAAAACAGTAGATTAAATTAATTAGTTTCACAATAACTTAAAGCTAAAATTAACATAAGAAGACATCAAACAAGTACACCAAAGAAGTGTTCAACAAGAACTATGTTTTAAGGAACAGAAGATATTTCATCGTTTTCTAAGGGGAAAATATTGGAATACGTCAATTTTTTCAAAAGTATAAAAAAGTCACAAAAAATAGGTTATATCAGCCATCTCCTGAATGAGCTGATGGTTTTAGGATATGAAAGGCAAAATTACTAAAAAGTATGCAAATGTACAGAAATGGCAAAAAAATATGGGAAATAAAGACAATAACAGTATGAATGATGACTCATACAAATAAAACATTGTATGGTGAATCTTCCAAGTTTATCTTAAATTAGGCTTAAAGATTCTTGTGAAGAATGCAACTCTAATGGGTTAAATTCTTGACAAGACATATTTTCAGGCTTTATTTTTCCTTCCTGTTCATTGCTTAAAAAAACGAGTCTTTCTGATTTTTACATTTGGGGAATGATATATGTGCTCCTTCTGTTATAAACATTATGCTGTAGTCCCAGGTCTGCCATAGAGGGAGGAAGTGGAAACAGACCTGTAGTGTGTGAGGAAACTGGACTCAGTCTGAAATAGTAAAACGACAATGCAGCACTTTACCTCAAATACTATATTTACTTGCAACAATGCAGAAAAGTTCACTTAAGACTTAAGCCAATCAAATGTTTGTGTTTTGTAGCATTAGCAAAATATTTCATTAACCACTAGACCAATTTAAATTAAATGCTAAAAACTAATCACTGGATGTTCATCTGTAGCTGATTAGCTTTAGGAGTCTGTCCCATTTAAGATGTCAACCCCAGCTAAGCTAACTTAGAGAGGGCAGATCACTATCATATTTTCTGGGTATGTCCATTTTTAAAATAATATGGTTAAAAGGTACTGAAAACAAAATCCTATTTAACTTTGAAACCTTTTATCTATGAGAGTTTGATATGATTAATCTAAGATCTGAGGGTTACAAAATGTTAAGGATAATGCTGGTGCCAAGAAAAACTTACCAGGATGTGGCAAAGTGGAATAGGGAGGAGATTGGTTCAAAAGATGGAGAGAAACTAAACTTGGAATGGACGTAGAAAAAATCAGTCTACTGGGAGGCTTCTGACAAAATGTGAGACAACTAGAGGGAATCTGTTGTAAGAATATTTAAATCATTTTATTGTAAGAAACATTTTACAAAATTGGTAGCTAGAATAATTGCACAGAAAACCAAGTGAATTCTCTGTTAGAAATCTTTATTCTTCAGCTGAAAAACTTTATCACATCGTCCCAGCCACTCTCCCAGTGCTTGTGTGTAACCTGGAGTTTTATCAGCAAACTGAAAAACAATGGCTTCTTCCCACTGCCTCTGTTGCTGTTTGTGCTTATAAACTCCCTACTAACCTTAAAAGCTTACAGGTACATAACATAACCTGGTTAGAGCCCCGGGGGCGGAACCTTTTACATCAGCACTGTTACATTTGTATGTTTGTCAATAGTGCTGGTCACGTTATTAACGCAATCATTTTTTTTAACGCAGTTACTTTATAATTCTCCATCTGATCTCTGTTCTCTGGGCTGCCTATGAAGACGCACACACAGACACACAAACCCAGTAGTCGCTGCAGGGAGGTGGGATCTTGATCACTATTGGCTTTAGACAGCCTTCATCGTGCGTCTCATCCAATGAGAGCCTTTGTTGTTGCCGCTCACATGCAGAACTCAAGCCTGAAGCCACCAGATTCTTCAGGGCATTTTTTATTTTAAAACTTTTCCTGACGGTGGGCTGGGAGGAAGTAAAGCTATCTGTTAGAATTGCAGCGCTAAACAGTCTCACCACTAGTTCAGTTCAAGCCTGAAACATCACTTCAGTTTAAATCAGAGTAAACAAACAGAGGGAGGTTCTGCTGCAGTCTGTGGGAGAAAAAAGAAAACGTAAGACCGACTTGGTTTGACTTATTTGTTTCAAGTTTTTGAAAATGCATTGCTCCATTTTTATTTAAAACCGTACCTAAAATGCTCTAAACATTTTCAAGCCAGTTACATTTTGTGCAGAATAATGAAATTAAATCAAGAATTCAAGGATTTTTTGTCATTCTAAATTAGTATTAGGAGGAATGAAAGATAGATGAGGCTCCTGTTGTCAGGAAAAAATACAATAAGCAATAAGAAGTTAAAATGAAAAACAAAAGAAAACATATACATAGTGTGTCACACATGTATTACAAAATATAAATGTACACATTCAGCCATAGTAGAATGATCATTTAAAAAGAAAAAGAGATTAATCCCGATTAATAATAATACGTTTTATTTGAAGGTGCCTTTCATGGCACTCAAGGACACCATATAAATAAAATACAGTATAAAATGCAGTTAAATACAAAAATGAATAAAACAACAAAAGAAAATAACAATAAAAACATTATACATAACATAATGTTAGAGCTGATGAGAGATGGAGGTTACACTGATGCAATGTTCACAACAAATGCATTTTGAGCATCATATACGTGCCTAACGCCTCAAGTTGGACGCTTGTACTATTTCAGGTCAAGACGCTCGTTTGAACTGCTTGACACGTGTCAGGAAGAGCCTTGTTGTTTTCCTCTCTGTTTAATGGTGAATGAAATTTGTTTATTTACCATTATTTAACCAGGCAAATCCCATTGAGATCACAGATCTCTTTTTCACACTTCTAATTTTCCTGGATTGACTACTTGTAGCCTAACTGTTCTAAGTAGGACTGGGTACACATAAGATTGGATGAAATATTAATTATTAAAGTATTAATATTACTAATAATCTCAGGTAACACTCCCTTATATTTTGAAGGTGAAAGGAATTCAATAATCTCAAAGTATGAGCCACCAGTTGATAATCACTGTTGTAATTTGTCTTGCAGCTCTGGACACATTTTATTAGTGAGCCAAGGAGCAGAAATAGCTCCTTTTAGAGATAAACATGATTAAACTTTATTGTCCACCGGGGTGGAAATGTTCCTGTGCTTCTCCTGCCATAAAACACATTCATACAAAATCACATGCATATAATCAAAATTTCAAAATTTACCTAATTACGTAAATAAAGACCCAAAATTTGACAAATCAACGATTGGTTATCAGTATCCAAAAATTAGTACCCAAAATGATTGAGTTCTTTTCTTAGATAAATAACCACACTTTATCAAGACACAAAAAGACGTATTAAATTTGGTCTACTCTTCATGTACCCTTAATTTACAGATTATTATGATACAAACTATGGCAGATATTGAATGATGACATAATATTTCAGAGCTCAGCAGAGTGAGGCTATGAAAAGAATGACAAAAATTTATACCAACAATGTAACTGTGCTAATGTAGCTATTTGACCCAGATCAATTTTAGAGATGCAGAATAGATTGAGCATAAAACAAACAAATGAATAATGGTTTTTGTTAGGCAAAAAGGGGATTTTAGAGGGTTAGTTTAAGAGAGAAGACTCCCTGTTGCTTAGATGAGACTCGGATTGAGGCTGGGGAAAATTTATGCTAAGTTTTAGCTAGTTTTACCAAAACTTGTTAAAAGGCAGGGATCAACCTTGCTCTGAGCACCAGTTTGTCCCCAACAAAGGTTTGTTTTGCTCACCAGTTGGTTTCCTGCTGTGTTTCAGTACCAGCGAGCAGTCATCTGCTGAAGGAGATTACTGAACTTCATTGCTTGGACTGCCAGACACACAGGTCACGTGTCTGTGACTCGGTGTGGCCCTGCAGTCAGGGACTGGTAGCTGTGGTGGTAAAAACAGCTGGTGGTGCTGATGGCTGCTCAAAAGGGGAAAAGACAGTGTTGGGGTAGATTGGTCCCATCTCTTGTCAAGCAAAGCGAGTTGAAACGGAGTGTTAAGTTTACCATTAGCTTACTTTAACTTTTTATCAAGTCAAGCTCAGTTCATTACGTAAGTACATGTCTCTAACGAACGGTGACAAGGTTCTCTCCGGAGAGAGAAGGCCTGCATCCTGGGAAGCCATGAGAGGGGAGCTGGCAGGATGAAGAGGCGACAAGGAGCAGAAGGAGCTGTAGATGGAGAAGCAAGAACAGAGGACCAGCAACGAGCTAGTATTTAAAGGTTTTGAAAGGTAGAGCTTCCGCATTGATTAACTCAATCACAAGATTTTATGTCACACAGAGATGGTGACTCTACTGGGACCAATGAGCATGCAGGGGTTTGTCTTTCTATGAC
Source organism: Cynodonichthys magdalenae (assembly GCA_031762555.1). Taxonomy (NCBI): domain Eukaryota; kingdom Metazoa; phylum Chordata; class Actinopteri; order Cyprinodontiformes; family Rivulidae; genus Cynodonichthys; species Cynodonichthys magdalenae. The sequence goes on along the minus strand of JARVJO010030850.1, from coordinate 923 downwards.
TCAAACAAAGAACTGGGCGTTTCTAAATTTAAAGGTCTTAAGTGGTAGAAATCGAGGTGGCACCAGGATAGGAAGGAACCTGTAGACATATTTTTCTAAATACATGCAGATTGACAAAATTTACAATTTTACTTTGTTTTTGTCATTTTAAGTTCTGAAAGCTGCAGGATGCTCTGTCCTTTTTGGTTCTGAGTAGATATCACTAAATCATAAAAAGTGAAACACCCCTCTAAATTCACTGTTGGTGATCATTAATATTGCACCTGTTGATTGGGTAAAGTTTTATTATTAGTTTTAAACATGCAGTTGAGGCTCATCATTATTTGGTACAATGACACGTGTTACAATTAAAACTAAATCAAGAATAAACAATATAAAGTAAAAGGCAGCTCTAAAGTCATGGATATGATAAATTGTGTCACATTATTTAACCTTAACTCAGCTACAGCAGTGAGTTTAAAACAGGATAATGGAACTATTTTAATGAAGAATCTGTCTCTGAAATAATTAGTAGGGATGCACAATATATTGGCATTAATATCAGTATTGGCCGATATTGGTCATTTTTTAGAATATTGGTATCGGTCCGATATGTGAAACTGGGCTGATATTAACATCTGATATTGATTTCCCACTTTTTATCTTTGTGCTTCTGTTTTGAGAGGTGAAATGGTTGGTTGAGCTGCATCTGTTTGATCATGATAGTGATATTGATGCTGCGCAGCCAGGAATAACTGAAGTAGGAGCCATGTCAGAGGTCTGGTTGTTTATTTACAATATGAAAAAAAGACCCGAGTGTGTTTGTGCGTATATGTATAATATAATTTGTGTGTTTGTGTAATATCAGTAAATATCGGTTATCGGCCATAACAGCAATAATTATATTGGATATCGATATCGGCTGAAATTTTCATATCGGTGCA
>JARVJO010030849.1:0-11000 GCA_031762555.1 Cynodonichthys magdalenae | reverse complement strand
AATTTCAAGTTATGCACATTCAGATTCAATCTGAGCAATTCAAATTCAGTTCCTGGTGGCACAACGTTCTGCCCATACTACACAGCAGGGATCCCCTAACCACCACCTGGGGGACGTGCCTCTATGCAGTGCAGCCTCAGCGCAAGGACCAGGTTACTCCCAGATGCATTTTGCTTCTGTTCTCACCAACCCAGTGACGCACCTGTCAAAACACAATCATTGTTTCCTTTCCTTATCGCTCTCCCCCTCTTGCTCCTCTCTGGTTGAGTTTTTCTCTAGTCGGAGACAGTTAGTTGCTTGCTAATTCTACTCTTGAAAACACCCTGCGGTGTTTCCTAGCTCCCCTGACAATGCTTTAACTACTTTTCACAAGAAGAAATATTTTTACTTTAATTTCCTAAGAGTTTCCCATTTTGGACTATTTTGAGCGCTGCACCAACAGCTTAACTGCCTTGCTGAAAACAGACGCTTCATCGGCGCGCTGCCTGGCAAGAGTCTTAGGCTGTGTCTCAATTCAGGGTCTGGGTCCTCATGAGTGCGCATTTGTCGGCCGCATACATCACTGCCCCGAGCCGAGTACTGTCCCAATTCGAAGGCTCCTCATCATGCGGCCGAGGAATGCGGCCTCCAAACTCTCGAAAGAGTATCCTCACCGGCCGAGGCTATCCCAGGATTTATTGCGCGGGCAGCAAAATAAACAGAGAAACGAAGACGGTGGAGTTTTTACTTTTTTAACGAGTTGGCGTAGTTTGGAAATTCACCACGGACCGAACAATTTGTTTTTAAAAGTAAGTTTAGCAACTTAGCTGTTGAAATTTATGCTGCAATAAGATGTTGAATAAAAAAATGCCACTACAGCACTGACACTGAAGCTATACCCGATTTATTGATTTTTTTTTTTATTTACGTGTAACGTTTTAACTGTGAAGTTATTCTTCCAGTAAAAAGATGTGTAAATACACGAACCAACGCATTTTGAATCTGATATGAAACTGATCAATATGGTAACAGGGTAGCGCGTGGTCACGCAAACTCACGTAAAGCCGACGTCAGGCGAAGGGTAGACTGTCTCATTTCACAGCAGATTTGAGCAGACTACCCAGCCCAGCGAGCACGTGGCCCACCTGGCCCAGCTGGGCTATGTGCTCATGAGGACCCAGCCCATGAATTGAGACACAGCCTTAAACAAGTTCAGGAGTTCATATCATTATTTCTAATTCAACTTGAACATGGAGGTTTAGTTAATGCTAGCTAACAGCTGACGAGCCGAGACATGTTTGCTCGCTGCTCGCTGTGCTTCACTCTGGTTCTGCAGAAACAATGAGCCAGGTGGGCGGAGTTTAAACACAGTCTCTATGAGTTTATTTAACAGGAAAACTCACTTCCAACTGGATCACACACCGACTGATTGGTGAAGAACACGACCACAAAATCCATACTTAATTATGTAAAGCAAGTAAATGTAATTGGTAAATTTCCACCCCTGGTCCTGTGCATGTGTAAATTTCGTCCTGTGCATGTATGAACTCTTTCGTGCACATGTAAAACTTCCTGTGTATGTGGGAAATTTCCTGTGCACGCTTGAATTATTTTGTGCACATGTGTACTATTCTGTGCATGCATGCATGAAATGTTCTGTGCATGTGTGAACATTTTGCGACGCATCTGGCTCCATATTACACCACTAACTGGTGAGAACGTCCACATTAATGACAAATCAGAACACAGGAAACAATCACCCTTACTTTGATTAAAACTTTTTCCAAAACTGTTAAGTTTTCTATACATTATTAACCATTTCAGCACAGAAACAAATAATAAGTATAAAAAATGCAGAAAAGTAATAACAAATAACTCAACTGTTGTTGGTTATTAAAAATCTACACTAAAAAGTTTGTTAGTTAATGGGCAGTATTTTACCAGCATTAGGCTGAGTCATCTGTGGTCTAAGATGGGATATTTTAAAACTCACCTAAACTAGCTGTTTGTCAGTTTAGGATACAGGGTTTGTCAAGAAATGACACGTTAAAAACTTAAGGTTAAAACAACCTGTATAATCTGTGTAATTATTAAAATTTCCATCCCTGTGTTGTTGTATGTGTTATGTTTAGATGAGATTTTTCTGTGTTTAGGAGACACTTTAGTCCTCTAGTCGCTCCTGTCTCAGATGCCAGCTCATAGTGAAGAATCAGATGAATTTGGCATAAAAATATAATTTAAAGTAAGACATAACATCAAGTCTGTCCAAAGGCTGATTAGACTGCTGAAAGTTAGATTATTAGATTATTGTCATAACAGCTAATAAATACAGGCAGGATGGAAACCAATTGGTTACCAGGGAAGTTTTATTTATAACAAAAATGTAGTCCACACCAAGAAGCAAAATATAATAAAAAAGACAAAAACCATTGGCTTTTAAAATATAAACGCGTCATGAATATAATGAAGGTGCAGGAGATGTGTATCACCATTCCTGAGAAATCAACCACACTCAGCCAAATATTCAGGGGCAAAATAATTAGCCTTAAACACTCAAAAAGAAAGTTTCACTTCTTCCCTGGAGCTGCTATAATGACTACATGATATGGCAATTAAAAGATGATTAAAGATTAGGAGTTTCAGTAATTACACCTATAACTGAGCTAATGGGGCAATCAAGAAAAATTTGAGATTTTTTTTTATATTATCTTCTACAAAATGTCAGCTTCTAAGCAGGATAATTCTTAATATTTTGGAGAAAAAGGCAGAAAGAAGACATAATTAGACATTACATTTGAGTGTTTTTAAAAAGAGTTTCAAGTTTTGGCTCCATCTAAAACTTAGATTCTCTTCAAGCTTATTTTGTGCTAACATGTATAGCAGTATAATATACATCCTCACCCCCCTCACACACATAGGGCTCTTAAGTGCTAGTAAGCAAGGTGAATAAAGATGTTAGTTCCAGCCAGATGTGAGCTTTTTTTCCTCTCATACCTCTTTATGTTGTATTTTGCAGTCATGAATTAATCCTTGTTCAGTTTAACCTTTTTTAAAGCTCCATGACATTGCTGCTAAAGGTTTTACGTCAGAGCCTAGCTTGTAAAACTCTACTTGAAAACACAATCGGACTGGTGCAGGGATGTTAGCACACACAGACACATGCACAGACTGCCAGCACTGAATGTGGAATGACAAAATGCCACATATTTTAAAGCTCATATTTTTAATAGAGTGAGGGAGATCTCAGAGAAAAAAAAAATTAAGAATTATACTGCTTAGAACTGATGCTGAAACTCATCTAATAAAGCTCAAGTTTAGGTGCTGTGTTGTTTCAGCCCAAATGAAAGGGATTTTCCTATAAAAACCTGGCTTAAAAGCAGCTGGCTAATGCAGGTGGAAGAGCATATGGCTGCCGTTTCTAATGGCCCCCACATACTCGGGCGTACTTTGCTCTGCGGAGGTCAGTGCGGACTTGAGGCGGATTTGAAGCGGCTGTCCGCCGGACAGGTCCGCGCAGAGATCAGTTGTTTTACGTACTCGTATGCATAATTGGTGTCGTACAATAAACTGCCCGGTGAGAAACAGGGTTCTCCCCGGACTGTTTTGTATGCAACCTCAAGCAGTGGCAAAGGTACCAGTGGTACTGCCAATGGTAGACTGTTAGCGCCATGTTGTGTACGAAAAAATGGAGTCAAATTTTGAAAAGTGATAGAATTTGCCTGAAAGTTTCACCAAAATCCAAGGTGGATTTACTTTTTTATTTTCATATTTTACAGACAAAGGAGCCCTGCAATGGAAGTTAGCCTCCTCCGCCCTCCCGTCCCATTGTCTGTTATTGAGGAAAGAGAGAAAATGTCCGAAGACCGTCTGGAGAAGACCTGTGTGTACCCTGCTTTCCGTCACCGTCCAGAGGAATTTTATGCGGCATGACTGCAGCCAAACTACCCTGTTGCCTTCTTGGCCTATTATCTCAAAAAGTACCCATTGGATTTATATGAAACCTTCAGGAAACGTTTATTACACTTTCATGAAATGTTTAATACCACAGAGAACAGCTGATTAAAGTTTGAAACATTGCAGAGCATGAGCTGGCGCAAGCTAGCCGCTCAGAGCTCCAGAGGTTATCAGATGTTGATGATTCGAGTGTCTGGATCACCTCATGCTCTGCAGTGTTTCAAACTTCAATCAGCTGTTGCATTAAACCTTTCATGAAAGTGTAATAAATGTTTCCTAAAAGTTTCATATAAATCCTATCAGGTTTTGTTTTGAAGAGTACCCAGATTCAGACTCAGCTGGTAAATGAATTAGAAGTTGGACACAGAAAGTAAAAAGGTATGTGAGTTTTTTTTACAGTGCCAGGGGTTTTGCTGCAAGGGAAAAAGATTTATTTACTAAGAGCTCTTCTGAGGATGAAATTGTTATTAAATGTTGTTCTATTTTCTCTTACAGGCCTTTATGTGGAGTCTGACAAGGGAGGACTGAGGAAGGTTTCCAGGTGGGTAATGATTGGTAGATGATTGGTTGTTCTCACAGGTAGGTTTGTGTTGGAGAGATGCAGAATGGAGATAACAAAGATGTTCCACAACTATTTCAAGAAGTTGAGTCAACAACTCCAGTGAGGAAGGAACCCAGAGGACTCTTCTTGGAGGACTGAACAGGATTTCAACCAGAGGTGACTGAATATTTGTGTTGGATGAATCTCAGCAGCTTAAGTAAAACCAGAGTCTCATCAGTGGAATGTTGCACGTGAGTCCATCCAAGTCTCCGCCCACATGCTTAACTCTGCAACACATCAATTAGGGAGAGAACAACCACAACCTCTACAAACTCGTTTTGTATTTTTTGAGAAATAAGCTCGAGAAGGCAACGGGTTAGTTTGGCTGCAGTCATGCTGCATAAGAAACCCTCTAGATGGTAACGAAGAGCAGGGCACACGCAGGTCTTCTCCAGTTGTTCCTTGGATATTTACTCTCTTTACGGGGTAACAGAAAATAAGATAGAAGGGGGAAAGAGGCAAACCTTCATTGCAGTGCACCGTTGTCCGCAAAATATGAAAATAAAATTAATAAATTTACCTAAGATTTTGATTAAACTTTTAGGACAATTTTACTGCATAGAGCTACGGCTCAGAAATTTGAGCCAAATCGCATGGCTGATTTAATAGTTGGATTTTGGTTTTCTACGATTTAATATATTCCCCTCTCAAAAAAGTTTCAGGAAATGTTAATCCCACCACAGAGATCAGTTAATCACACTTTGAAACATGTCTGAGGAGACCCAGAAAACTCCGCTGTCTGTCGCATAGCAACTGTTAGCAATGTCTGGGGTGACCACTGGCTACAGCCTGGATCTCCCTGCCTCAGATCGAGGGCTTTCCCTAGTCAAAGGACAGCGAGCCAGGCTGGTCACTTGAGCTCCAAGTCCCGGGGGAGGAGCCAAACCCACTGCACCTGAATGCATATTATCAGGCATAATAATGATTGAAAAGTGCCTTCTAACCTACTAGGAGGTAGAGGAGAAACAGTGTGGACACAATGTATGGGACTGGTAACCTCTAATAACCATGTATTTCTGTGTTGCAAAAAAATGTTTGATGTATTTTTTGTATTTATTTTAATTGAAATGCTTTTTGGTTTGGTTTAAATTATTTTTTGTTGAAACAATTTTTTTGCTAAAACTGCTTTTTTTGGTTGAAATTAGTTTTCTGATTGGTTGAAATCATTATGGGGTACACCTTCAAGAAACCCAAACCGAACTTCAAGAATTGGAACAAAACTACCAAAATGTAACACATGAACAAGGTCAGTTGCAGACTCTCCATAAAAAAGATCTGGAGTTTCAAAAAACCCTAACCAATTCACATGTGGCCCAGACCTGTCGTATATTTTACGTGTAGTCAGTCTGCTGTTATTCAGATGAATTTTCTTCACTAATAACTTCATATTTCGTTAGTCTGAAGATATTTTGAGTTAAAAATAAATCACACTCCATAATTATGTTGACAATAGGCTATTCTGTTTGAATTAGAACAATATTTTTTAAGGTAATAAATGTAATAATGTAGACTAACGATACAAATTGTTTAAAAATCTCAAACTACAAACCAACTTAAATTATGCATTAATTGAAGTTGAGTTTGCCTCGATATATATTGAGCTTTATAGATTGTGAAATTTTATTTTGTTGAGATTTATTCAGGACGTCGGCTATGTTATTTACTCCAAAGTGCCAGACATATTTTGGAGACATTTTAAAATGCTCTATTCAGAACCGCATCTGACACTCGCGACGGTGGGGGAAAAGGGGGGAGGGTGACGGTCCGGGCGCTCTGGGGGGTCCCTCTCGGGGTCCTTGGCTTTGGTCTCCCTTATGTCTGCCTCGGGCCTTGGGGGTCCGGTCTGTGGTGCTCCACAGTCACTATTATATATTCCATTGGAGAAATCTTTTATATACATGCATTATCACAACTGTGCACAAACTGGTGTTCAGGGTCTTCTGATGGTCACTAAATGTGTACATACACACATATATGTATGTGTGTATGGATATGTGTATGTATGTATAGGTGTAAATGTGTATGTGTATATCCATACATAACTTGGTGCTGTTTTTTTGGTTCATTCATTTTTTGCAGGTGTGCAGACGGATGTCGGGTGTGTTGTCTTGTGACTTCTTGACGTATACATACATTTTTTTTTTTTCCCATTGTTCAAAATTACTTTTCTCCTTTCCTTTTTCTTCTTTCCAAAAAAAAAAAAGTCCCTAATGATGAAGAAATTAATTCTTTTTTCTACTGAAGTGACTTTTTGGAAAGAAAAAAAAAGCACATTATGCGCCCCCCCGTGATCTCCAGTGCCCCCCCAAGGGGGGGTGGGCCCCCAGGGTTGGGAACCACTGCATTAAGTTACTGTACTGCCTGTGACTTTGAGTTCTGATGTAGTAAATACCAAACTTCAAAAGTATTGTATATATTTCATACATTTTTGTTCATATTGATTTATACTGTCTTCAGTTATTTGTAATAATATTTGCAGCTCATCTATAAAGTAACTGCACTGCCATTGCCTCCTATTTTATTTGATTTCCATACTTCAACACTATTGACAGTCTTATTTGGTATCTACTTGCACACCATTTAGTATATTTGATGCAATATTGCTAGTTTATTATTAAAAATCTCTGCTAAATGTAATTTGTGACGTGTAGCACATCCACAAATATACTGCAATGAGAGTTCCTCGTAGTCCATTTGAAATGCATCATAAACACAATTTGATGTATTTCAAACAATAAAATAATTTTTTGTGATATCTTCTCTGGTATATGCAACTTATGTGTAGCACATCCACAAAATTTACAGCAATGACAGTTCCTTGTAGTGGATTTGATATCCACACATGTACACCATTTACTGTTTGGTAACGTCAAAACAGTTCATTATTGAAAGTGTTCTGCTATATGTAATTTTATGTAAACAGCACATTCCATGAAAGTAGTGCACTGCCATTTGCTCTTAGCGCATTTATTATCCATACTTTAACACTATTTACATTATTCGATACAATGAAGTGTTTTATCATATAGTTGTCACAGTGGGGTTTTTGGGTTCTGTTTTGGTTTGGTTTTGGTGGGGTTTGTGGTTGTGTTTCTCTTCTGTCTGTCGTAGGTGTGTTGTGTTTGATGTGTGTGTTGTTACCCTTGTCTTCCCAGGTGTTTCCTCTTCCCTCATTAGTCTTCTGTGTATTTAAGTTCTGTCCTGTGTCTGTGTTAGGGTGGGTGCATTGTCATGTCAGGTCTTGTACAATATTTGTAACCAAGCAGTTTTTTTGTAATCAATAAGTTTGTGAGTTTTTGATGATGTTCCAGCATGTGCTGAAGTTCTGCCTGTCCTAAGACGCAAGCGTGTGTTAATAAACTTCTAATTTTTGGAGCCCTTTATCCCTGTCTTATGAGTCGCACACCCCCGAGCTCTAGCCTTTTTAGTTATTTTTTAATGTAATCTGTTATTTGCAGCACAATAAAAAAAATATCAGTATTGAAATAATAATGTGCATAGCAATTTGAATTGTTTACACTGTTTTGAACTGCTTGTACTAAGCTTTATCCTAATCAATTTTGAACTGTGAACACTGTTATATTAAAAAACTAAAAAAAATAAATAAGTGCAATAGAAAAGCATTTATTTAAAGTGAATGTGCACACACTGCAAACTGTGGGAAAACAAAATACAAAAAAAGGAAAAACTGTTTACATGGATACAAATTTACAAAATTACTTTTGAGCTATCCTCTCCAGGAGGGAGAACAACCTCTCCATACACTCCCTCCCCTCCTGTGTCCGCCGCTCCTCTGCCTCCCTCTGCATTCTCATGTCCTCTCTGATGAGGTCCATTAGCTCATCATCCCGCCCGCTCCTCCGCCGTCTCTTCCTCTGGGGTCGAGCGGTGTGTGGTTGTCCCTCGTCATCATCCTTCACTTCTTGTTGGACGACAGAGGTTGGTCTTGGTGTCTCATCAGTGATGGAGCTTATTAGGACAGGGGGGGACATTGAGGGCTTCTGTCCCAATGCCTCATCCATGAGGACAAACCACGGCCAAGTCTCTGCAGTGGCCTTGCCACTTACGCCCTCCCCAGAACCAGGATACTTGCAATCCTAAAGAAGAGTGAAGAATTACAAAAAAAATATTAGTCCAGAAAACTACTTGTTGGAATAGGAGAATTTCTGCTGCAAATATTTACATACTTTGTACAGCTTCTTCAGGTTGTCCCACTTCTATTTGGCCTAGACAATGGTGAGAACTTTATCAAGCTTCATCAACTCCAAGATTACCCTAATGACAAAATAAGATAGGACAACATTCACAATGCTGATAGTAACACCCATATTACTATTGATATTAGTGGTGGGAAACATTAATGCTTGTAAGAAAGCTGTTAAGTCCACCAGAAAACAGATGAAATTATTTGTATACATGGGTGTCCAGGGTGACAACACATAAATTACATCAATTTCCTTTCAAATTTCTGGATTCAAACAAAACAATGGTCAAACTTACTTCCCAGCCACACTGGCTGAATGTTTAGCCCCAGTAAACAAGGCCTCTTTTGAGGCCCGCAGCCTTATAAACTCCTCTGTTTTCTCCTTGGTCACTAAAAACAGATTAAATGCGTCACATTCCATATTACATCCCACGATATGGTTCAATTACTTAAAAGTAGTTGAAAAATGTTACTTCTAAATAAAAACACGTTCAAACAAACTGTTTAGCATGAGCATCTTCTTTTACGTGATATCTAAGCACAAACTTCAGCTATTACATTTTTATACATACATTTATAAGCCAATTCCTCCGATGAATTCACAAACTCAGCCATTTTGATTTTCCCGCAAAGTTTTTTTCCTCTCTGATGTCACGACGAACTCTGGGATAGCCTCTGCCGGACAGGATACTTGCATGCATCCTCGGATTTTGAGAAATTGAGGGCCACATGAGGAGGAGTCTTGGAATTGGGACAGTCCTCCAAGCAGGGCATTGACATATGCGGCCAACAAATGCGCGCTAATGAGGACCCAGCCCCTGAATTGAGACACAGCTAGAGTGTTCTGGTGAGAGAAGAGGTGGCATTCTGGGAAGGTGTCACTACCGATCTCATGTCTGATGAGCAGGATGGCATATTTGAGGGGGTGTCAGACTGGATTCTGAGACCTCCAAATGTCTGCAGCCAGGAGCTCAGTGACCTCTGTTCCACACTACAGAAAAAACTTGAGAAGTAGACAAGCATTTTTGTTAGTAAATATTTTGCCTTTTAACAACAAAAATAAAGCATTTAAAAAATCAAATTTGTGCCTTTGAATGTATGTTCTTTATAATTATATAACTCCTGAATCTCCGCAGGGCGTGTCTCTACGAGATGCTTTTATACTGAACACAGAGCTGTGTGACGTCACACAGCACCAGCAGCATCATACAGCACTTTTTTAGCAAATCACGAAATTCAAATGTAGTAGCCACAGTTCAACCCTAAGAGAGCAGCACAAAGACGTTTTTAGATCAAATATTGTAGATTTAAACAATTTTAGATGGAAATGTTGAATTTTAGTCTTAAATAGAAAGGTATTACCCTTAGACACACCTTTGCTAAATTTTGTTTAAATAAAAATACCTCCTTTAGTGTTAACATTAGAGATGCAAGTTATTGATTAATGAATTAATCTAAATTTGATTGACCTTATTGATCGACTAATAATTAATTGATAAGTGGCCATTTCCTTAAAAAACCTGAGTTTTCTCTTTAATCAAAAGGGTTTTTCCATAACAAAAAAGGACTAAGTTTTTTTATAAGCTGAATTAAAAAACAAAGCACATCATTATATTTTAAAAACTAATTTGTGTTACATAGTGACTGAATAAACAAATAATTGTGGATTTCTCACACATTAATAAACTTGGACATATTCATAAAATATAACAAAAATCTATTAGGCTGCTAAATGGAGGAAAAACAGAATAAAAATAATAAATTATATATTTTAGATTTAAAACTATTAACCATTTTTTATTATGAATAGAACTTTTTTTATTTAGAATTCATGATTTTTATCAGATTTTTTACTTTTTGCTGCTATCTTGTTGGTTCTCTTTGTGGCTAAAATAACAGATTATTATTTTTATTAACTCTGAGAGGGAAGTAGGTCTACCTAGACTCCCGGTGTTGTCTGTGACTGGAACATAAACATCCTTCTCTGCAGTGGCGGCTGATGGATTTTTTTCCACGGGGGGCTACAACTCCAAAATAGACATATCTCAAAAAGTAATCCAACATGTACTAAGTTGTATCACGTCAGTGTATTTATTAATCAAAGGAAAATATTAAAACAGCATTACAATGTCATGTAGTGCTTTATTTTTTGTACATAATGTTTGCCCTTCTGTAACTGAGAAGTTAATTTCTTCATGACTCTGGTTAAAGTCAGGGATGTTTGAACAAGATTCTTCTCTATAGAGAGCATGGTCAGTGCAG